>NMRB01001653.1:123738-138509 GCA_002633025.1 Notospermus geniculatus | reverse complement strand
ATCTATATATTATTGCTGTAACGCCGGCGCGTAATTTGACGTATCTCCTCTTAAACCGCTGGAAGGAACGTGCTCATCTTCTGCATGTCAGGGTTTTCTAATGTGACGGAGACGATGCGCTACATTTCGAAGCAGGATATTCCATAACAGCGTTGCTGCAACAACATATACCCACGAAATACTCCCGTTCGGCCGCCGGCGGCCATATTGGTCAACCTGCCGTTTGATCGGTAAGTGCTGCCATCTTTCCAAGCACTGTTAAACTAGAGGAAGGGAGTACTCATTGCATGTCGACACTCAACAGAAAGGAAAATAAATACTTCGAGTCATATTTCGCACAGGTGGTAAATGCACGGTGACGAGGATATTTTCGCACATTCTCTGACCGTAGGTTAAATAAAAACATTTTGCAAATAATGATTTTGAGCAACTTTCGGGTAGAACTTTAGAATCCCTGGTCAGAAGTGGACAAACACTCTTCACAAGGACTATTCAACAACAGGAGACTCACGCAAAATGTCATCTACAAGGAAATCCTTTAGTAAATGAAGACATGGACTATTATATTATTCCACAAACAGGTCACAGCCATGCACTATTATGCCACAATCGACTTTACCCACATTCAACTCCGTGCGCAGCACGGGTATTTGCTAGTTCATAAATAAAACGGTTCAACCTTCGACCGCCGCACTATTGACGGCGCTGTAGGTTTCCACTACCGCCCCCTTAATACAGTTCCCCAAATTCTAGAGCAGCCAAAACCAACCCCAAACAGTGCGTTCTGTTCTGGGGCACGTCCTACACGTTCTAAAGAATTACCTTCTTCTGAAACATCTCAGCTCGCGGATACCTCAGAGCTTCGTGTTTCTCCATGCATGTCCCCCGCCGGTCACTCATCTGACACACAAGGCTGCCGCGTTTTGGAATCGTTACGAAGGTCGTACAATTCATGACTATGAGGCAGACAGCAGCACAAGAAATACGCGACTTTCCTTCGCCATCATCCAAAGACGGTGACCGTAAACTCCAACCTGTCACCACGATTTGGTAAATACTGAATTTCATCTCGAGAGGCGAAAAAATCCGCATGTGTAGTTGGCCTACATCGTGACAGACCTCGGGTTTGACACTGGGTGACTATTTCGAAGCCCTTCCGCCATATTCGCGAAAATCTGGGCGACCATCAGTGACGTCACAGTGACAATCTTGCGAAGTAAAGAAGGAAATTGAAATCTAGCGAAAAGGGAAAGGGTAACAAGATTATAAGCAGTAGTCCTAGTCTTAACTTTGACATGTTGATAATTTAGCTAGTAATGGCCGTTTGTGACCAAATGAAATGAATCCCTGACAGAAAGGAAAGAAGCGTGTCGTTTTTGAAAACAGACTGATCGCAGCCGACATCCATGACTCAATCAACGAATACTTTGTTTAGTTGTGCGAATTGAAAGTGATGAGGTAGGAATATTGATCGGCCGATCGATCGACTCTTTCTCTTGTCATGTTTCAAACACAAAAAGCATATGACCGTATTCTATAGAAGTCTCATTAACTCTATTAAAGCCGCACACTATGCACCGCTACTCACTCCCAGTTCGGCCGAAATATTAGTGCAACCTCGTCTACAGGCGTGCGTAGTGTATAGAACCATAGAACCACATATTATAGCATTATCCTGCATCGAGGTTTTGGGAATCCCCAATGCTGTGTGTAGTCTTGCGCAGCCAGCCACACAGTACTGCTACGGTTCCCCAGATTCGAAACAGCGCCTGGGTGAGCGAGACTATGCTCGTCGATTATAACCCATCTGTCTATAGAGTGTCTGGCTTTAAGCTTTTGTATCCCTGCAAACAATGGGCATCCTAGCTACGACAGAGGGCAGCGCATCGAAACTTGGTACAGTCCTATACAATGGACGCCTTTTGTGTGGGCAATTGATTAGGACCGCGATGTCAGTTAAAGGTGCTCTAGTTCGAATTGTAAACATTACGGTGTGCCACCTATTGTCAACTTCTAGTACTAACAAATCAGATAAAATTGAATTAAATCGCGCCTTTCACAACTTTTTGTTTGTTTTTGAGCGTAAAATCATAAATATATTTCAGTTACAAGAATATTTACCAAGATAGATATAAAAATAGATAACATTAATGTTTTGGTATACATGGTGCTGCCACCTGTCCGAGGAAAAATAACTATTATAATCAACCATGTAAATAAACAAACCGTAATGTTTACAATTCGAACTAGAGCACCTTTAAATTTCAATAGTTTTAACCACTGGTGACAGCTATTGAGGCAGTGGGCTAGGGACCCCATAGCTGAAAGGTATACTTTGAGAGATAAGGAAGCTTCTAGAATACGGCCCTAATGTCTTACCGGTATACATTGTACGTGGTTGCATTAGTACGGTTCTCTTAGGCCCGTATTCTAGAAGCCCCCTTTACTCTAAGGTCCACTTTAAGCTTTTGTATTCTGCCCTGCAAACAATAGCTAAAGGTAAACCTTAGAGTCAGGAAGCTTCTAGAATACGGCCCTTAATGATTTTTTGGCATGGAAGTATACAGGGTGACCGTCCTCCACTCCAAAACTCGCACAATCATACTTCCACAACCCAGTGCNTCACAATTACTGGTAGAGATTAAGGAGACTCTGTAAGAGACTGACTTCTTCCATGCGTGCTGGGGGGGGGGGGGGGGGGGGGGGGTGGAAGTGTGCGAGTGCAGCATTTTGGACCACCCTTTACAGTGAAACTGCGCCAATAGTTAGTTTATTTCCCCTTTATGAATGAAAATGAAAATGAAAGGTATTTAAAGCTGACGTGAACGAACAAAAAGCCCCATGCGACGAGCAAGAGAATTGCAAACGACCGGCAAACACCTCAAACGAAGGCTCAGAACATGATATACCCCACGACGCCAGGAGGGCGCCACCTTATTTGTCTTCGAGCTGTCGTGGTGTCAACATCCTCTGGTGAGCTCCTGCTGAACAATTTCTTTTGAAAGAAAAAAGTTTGACCCAGCTGGGAATCGAACCGGCGCCTTGTTATCTCTGTTCCACCGTCTTCCCCATTCGGCCACAGAATTTGTTGGAAGATTTCTCATGCTTTCTCTTATTCGTATAGTATTGTTACGTAAGTCGAAGGCCTACGCCTATGACAAACACAAATCACGCCTCTGTCAGCTGGCTCGTTGACCGAGTGGATAGAGTGGTGGATTACAAATCAGAAGGTCGACGGTTCGAATCCCGTCTAAATGACCGCAATTTTTTTTCTTTGAGTAGTGTAACAGGTATCCGGAGATGTTGACAGCTCTGGTGCCTGAAGGCAAATAAGGTGGCGCCCTCCTGGCGTCGTGAGGTCTACCATGTTCTGAGGCTTCGTTTGAGGTGGTGCAGGGCGTTTGCAATTCTCTTGCTCGTCGCATGGGGGCTTTTTGTTCGTTCACGTCAGCTTTAAAGTGCCAAAATCCACAGAAACGTGATCGGTGACACTGTGTATCAAATCCTATGCAATACATGTGCATGTTTTTGTATATATGCATTGCATATGTACAAAAACACGCACATGTACATGTAATGCATGAAAAATAAAGACACTTCAACATAGACGATACTCCACAGAAAAATGAGGATACAAAACATTGTCAAATGGATGTGTGGTGTCATACCGAATCGGTTAAGATCATTGGAAATTTTGGTTATCGCGGCATATCTAGACAGCTAGACATCGGGAAATTATAGAATGTTGATGTCTATCATGCATGCTGCCAAGTTGTCCTCACAGTCAGATAACGTTGGAAATCTACTTCAGTTCTGGCATCAAGACACCAGGGCCCGTATGCATGAAGGTGGAATAAGCTTATTCCAGGTATAGCTTCACGTTTTAACGTTAGGTTATACGGGCCCTAGACATCAGAAAAATGCTGACCGGTTGATGTCTACGCTGTCAAGTTGTCCTCTGTACCGAATCACACACCGACCTACGGNCCTGTTGGGATTACCTTTTAGGCCTACTGTCCCGGGTATTCCGCAGTCAAGCCGCGAGTGCTCCGCAGGTCAGTACAACGCTGTATAGGCATACACAGACAATAAGGTCAAGCCTAGGCCTATAAAATGTACATGTAGATCCAACTACATGCAGCTGTTGACGAATACGCACTAGTGAAAAGTAGCCCTCAACACTCCCTAACAACAGAAAACAAAAAATAACCACGATATGACAAAACGGATAATATTCCAACTTACCTGCATAACGTGAATCACTTTGTAAACTCCGAAATGGCAGATAAAAACCAACTGACATGCCATTCTCACGAAATTCCTAACGCTGCCGCCATTTTTGTTCCATTGACCAACGCCGCCTGACCCCGTCTGCAAAACACGTACCCTGTCAATATGTAGGCCTGATGCCCTTCATTGAACCCCAGGTCTAAAAGAAATCCAAGTCATCCCCCAGGAACCAAAGTCCGGTCTTATTGTTCAGCGTGGGATTAGAATATATGGCTAGAGAGACCATGACCGTTCGAATATGCCCTTACAATAGCGGGCTATTGTTTGGAGGATGTGCATTCCTAGGACGTTGATTCCTATCACACCTGCTTGCTCAGTCGGGTATGTCGCCTGCCCTTTCAATTACGCATGATGTAAAAGATTGTGAGGTTCGAAACATAAGCCCTTGTTACACCACATAAAAAACCCGTGTCGAACCCGGGTTTTTTCTGTCCACACCTGTTAAAAACGCGGTGTAATAATCCCCTGCGAGCTCGAACGGGTTTTGGAGGGCTTAATTTAGGTCCCCGTCACAAAATTTGAGTAGTGTTGACGGGCACCGGTCCTCAGGAGGGATTTTTCAGAGCCGGGCTAGACCCGGGTATCAAAAAACCCGGGGATTTCTATGTAGTGTAACCACGGCTATAGTCGTCAATAGGGCCGTTTAGACGACAAGCCAAAAAACCACATTCACATTCAATCCGATTGGATCCGATCGACCCGCATTGGGCCTCACTTGCGTTTAGACGAGATTTGAATGTTGTCGTATGTGGTCCAATGCGGTCCAATGTGGATTCGGGACCATTTTAAATCCACACTGGACCGCATTGGGTAGCGTTTACACGCAAGAGTTTTGAACCACAATCGGATTCGATCGGATCGCATGTGGATTTTTGCCCGTCGTCTAAACGGCCCTATTAGCTGCCTGTAGTTGGATCTACTTGTGCATTGTATTGAAACGTTTCAAAAGAAACGAGCCAAATGAAACGACACAAAATGTTTTTAAAAATACGAAAAATCATAACAGCATTGTACTTGTACTGACCTGGGGGGTTATTCACAAAAGTCTCGCAACTTTGCGTTCTCGCAGTCCCGTGCGAGGATGCTTGCGAGGGCAATAAGAGACCTCTTAGCTTGCGATGCGTGGTATTCACTAACGCTCTCTCATCTCTTTCGCATGTTGCGTGACCTCGCATCAACTGCGAGATTGTATGTCACACACGTGGGACGACTGTACTAGGAGCCCTCTCACCACTGTCTGTACGCGGCACATGCGATATCGCAACACCTGCGAGACTTGGGTGCTTTTGCGCAAAGTGTTGTAGACCAACGATTCGACGATTCTGCTCACAGAGCCGACTTAGGCCTATTCCAACGATGTCCCCACTGACGATTTGGAAGTATCTGAGTGCACACAGTACTTAAGAGTGGCGGGAATAGCATGCGACCTCATGGTACGTGGCTCAATGTCATCTCAACCATCAAGTATGAGTTCGTGGCATCCGGAATCTGTTAAGCTGTTAAAGCACATTTCATGATTTTCGGGTTACGCCATCTGGCGGCCATATTGGAAGTTTAATCAGGCCGAAATTTGACGTGCTTGTAAAGGTCACCTAGAGAGAGGTAAATATCAAGTTTGAGCACTCTGGGTCAAGCTGTTCCTGAGTTATAGCACTTGGATGATTTTCAGGTTACGCCACCTGGCGGCCATATTGGATGTCTGATTGGACCGAAACTCGGTAGTTTTGAAGGTACCCCTCTAATACATGTTTGTGCAAGATATGAAGATGCTCGGTGAAATAATAAGGACCTGTGGCAGGTTCGTCACTTTTGTCGAACTTTGACCTCTGTGACCTTGAAAAGTAGGTCAAATCAAAAACCCGTTATATATGTTATGTATCCTAATTAGATACACCTATGATAAAAATTTGGAGATGATCCAGTCATTAGTTCAGGAGTTATTGCACTTTTTGTGTGTTTTTGGTTTTGGCCACCTCGAGGCCAAGCCAAGAATCGAATCGGACCAAAACTTGGTGTCATAGGTCATCTGACCTAGGGGTATATATGTACCAAGTTCCAGATCAATAGCTCCAGCGGTTACGAAACGTGCCCTGCTAACGGACGACGACGACGACGGACGACAGACGCCGCAGGATGGTAAAAGCTCACGAGTGAGCTAAAAATGAGCAATATTAGGGAGTTTTCGCAAAGCCCCCGAAACGCCAACGCGAACGCCAAACCCATTGTTCGATGCCACGAAGAGAGCACCGAACAAAAGGATAGACGTTCGCGTTGGTGTTTCGGGGGCTTTGCGAAAACTCGCTATGATGCCAATCTTTCTTCTACCCACGGTGCGGGACGTACAGTACATGACCCTATTTGGGCTCCGTATTGTGAGTCAAAATGAGGTGATCTAATAATGTTTTCCAGAAACTGTATGTTGTATCATTATAGATGAACACGAAGCAATCATGTGCAATTGCACAAAATCGATGGGTTGTATTAAACTTTTGCAAATAACTGTACATGTATACAGTAGAGTATAATAAATTAACGCTTATATGATAAACTTGCTCCTAAAAGTACCGTATTATGGTTCATATTTTAACGTGTAATTTTTCGTACATGTATTTGATTCGTTTTTAACAAAACAATAAGGTCAAATTCCTTGCATGTATAACGAGTGTAGCGGATTCTGATACACCGGGCAAGGTGAGGGCGATATTTCAAGCAATCTGGGGCCGGTTGCACAAAACTCATGTTAGCGCTAACATGGTGTTAGCGCTAACTTTTATGTTAGATGACGTCAAAATCCATTGTCATTTTACGTCATTTAACATGATGTTAGCGCTAACATCATGTTAGCGCTAACATGAGTTTTGTGCAACCCAGCCCAGATCGCCACCGAGAAAAATCGGCGATGGCGCCAGGTGTGCGCTGAAGAGCAATGTGTGGAATCTTCTTACCATTGTCACGACAGGTAGCGCTCCTACCTCGCACTGACCTGTCACAAGGCATCATGGGAAACTTTAGGACTACTTGTTGCATTTTCAAGATGGCGGGCGATTCCTCGCTTCGAGTTAATAAATTGCAGAATCTCCTAAAATAGGCCTACCAAGGATGTCTCCCTGTGTGGGTATCACATCATCCGTCATGATTACGACATACATAGGCCTAGATACATGTATGCTGTACATGTCATGTTAGCCACTGACAGTTGCGTTGGTGCGTCGCTATTTTCCTAGGATCTACTTTCGTGGCGGAGTAGATCACGTGATCACCCATTTCAAGTTGTGATGCAGCTCGCGCATTTAGAAACTAACAAATTTTTGTGTGATGCGCCGCGCGCGGACACAGGTCTGTGCAAAGCAGTCTCAACAGCAGTCTTGCGCAGCCTGTGTGGACACAATGATCTTCTTACCAGCGAAGGTCGTTCAATATCAAACTGGTTTGATTTTATGGCCAGAGGAATCGCCTGTCACCGCAATATCGCAACCCACCGCACACTGGCGAGTGGATCAGTGGCGATCAATCGCTTTCAATGATGTTACCTTCACCTTGCCTGGTGTGCTGCCCGCTTGACGCACTCAGTAGTTAGTGCTACCGATCAGGGACGACTGTACAAAAAGTCCGATAGTGCTTTTGGTGCCTATCGGCGGTTTAGGTAATGGGAAATGCGTTATAACTAACTGCCGATAGGCGCCGGTAGCACTATCGGACTTACTGTACGGTCGGGCCTGATATCTATTTAGTACTGAAACATAACACCTACCACCAAGAATATATAAGTACCAAGAATGTACAACTCCGAATTGTGCTAAAAAGTGAGTTTACTAATTTGCCCCTGGTGACCCTGTAACGGAAGGGATCTAAATTTGTGAAGAGTTATTGTGTAGAGAAGATCACTACGAACAAAATGACACCTCCCGCAGTTATATGCACTCAGAAATAACCGAGCTACAGAACAGTTTTGAATGGACCATATTTTCGACAAATTGATATTGTACTTGATCTCAGGGTCGGGCACTCTGACCTAAACAACAAATCCATGGTTTCACCAAAATCAAAAAAAAATTGTTTGCCAGTAATATGTCTGTAACTTAACATAAGAATGTTGACGATATTCTAAATAACACAATTCAGTCAACAATCGTTAAATCTAAACATTGGCTATTTAATTAGAAGGCCTATAATTACCGTACGCCCTCTATTATCAGAAAAAGTAACCTAGTGCCCACCCTTTTGATTGATTACTAAGTTGTACATTCTTGGTACTTATATATTCTTGCTACCACATATCGAATGAGAAACCTTCGAAATTTATCCGCTATGCGGCGCTCGTATCGACCAGACCGAATTCTCCATTTCCCACGGCTCTTTTCAGTTTATTCTTGCGTCAAATAAATCAACAAATAAATCAATAAATGGATTATTTTTGAAACTTGAAACTTTCGTGCATGGACTAGAGTGCAAAGTTGCCATTATCAGGTATTAAGTTTTCCCGTGAAAATTCCACCACAGGCTGCATATAGATGTTTTCCCAACAAAATCCTGCAGAAAAGTGCACACGTATTTTCACGCGATGTGATGTCAACTGAGACATAAGTGACGTCATGACATCTTCCGGTCGGATCGATGATAGCACCACCTTGCGTCCTGCAGGTTGCTCATTCTGAACTCGACCGACGGGTGACTCTACAGCTCAGCGCGTGTTAGTTGCTGTAACAGATGTGTTGACAGGTTTGTATAACATTTAAAGGAGCACGGTATTTCCACTTTTTCTCGACAACCGGCGCCACCGCACCACTCTCCAACCCAGGGACTAACTACGTTGTCGGCGAATTGACCCGATTTCCTACGTACATTTTGTAATGCATTTTTGTCGTTTGTCTTACTGCCGCTAGGTGGCGCCGTCTATGTCGTCAGTTAAATACCGCATTTGCGATCCAATACCGTGCTCCTTTAAAGCATGTCGCACACGAGCGACAAAATCAAGGCGACTGCCGACGAGACCATCGCTGGCGGCGTCGTAGGAGACCATCGCTAGCGACGTCGCTCGCCGACCACACTGGCGACCATTTTTGTGAAGAATCCGCAAACGACAGACGACCTCCCGGAGCGACTTAGGCCACAGACCATCGTCAGGTCGCATTGCATTAGTTTGCGGACCTTTTTCCTGGTCGGCCGACAAGTCGCGAAGATAATCGGCCTTGGCGACCAAAGTTCAACATGTTGAATTTTGGTCCCCAGGGTCTTCGGTCGCCGAGCGCAAATATGTTTTTGAAGGGAGGTTTTGTCATAGCATAAATAGTCCGCATATGATGCAACGACCACCTCAACCGATCAGGTAGGCGATGGAACTGATTACTCGGTCGACCAAAGCGACCAGGGACGACGATTTGCCGCAGACATGGGGTCAAATCTATCAGATTTCTGGCCGTTTTGGCAGTCTTGTCGGCAGTCGCCTTGATTTTGTCGCTCGTGTGCGCCATGCTTAAAGGGCTCCGCACACTGGCGACTAAAATGGGGGCGACTACCGATGCGACTACTACGTCGCCTGCCATAATTACCTTTGCGGTCGATCAATGATGTTATCCACGACATCACTGATCTTCCAAAGAAGCATTTGTCGCAAACAAGTCAACAAAAACTAAAAAAACTGAATAATGTTCAGTCGCTTCTGTGGTCGCAAGGCCGGTCGCCTACAAAATCGCTCGAAAAAATCGCTAATGTGCGGTGCCCTTTAAGGACCACAGTATTGCTTCCAAATCCTGCGTTACATTACACCTACCCGCGTTAAGGGAGACCTCTATTGACGACTTGGTAAACTACACATGCTGCTACGTGCATTGTAGTGTAATCATACATTCTCCAACACTGGGGCGAAAGGCTTAACTACAGTATTGGAGAACGGGTACATTGGCTGTCGACAGAAAGTGGCAACACCGTGGTGCTTTAAATGGTACTCTGTTCAACAGGCGGGTATATATATGGCTCAAACGTCGAGGTTGTTAACATGGTTTTTACAAATCAAGGACCTTATTCACAAAGCCCCGTAACTTTAAGGGCATGCAAATCCTTTGTCAGGCTGGTAGTGAACGATAGGAGCAGTCAGCTGCCCTTATTTACAAAAGATGGCAGCACAGTTCTAGCGGACGAATACAAAGGAAAATTGTCCTGATTGGTGTTCAATCATGGGTCCGCTAGGCATTGAATTGGGCCGTAGTGACACCTATTGGTCAACTGACTGACAGCTCCTATTGGTTGTCCGCAAATGGACGATAGTTTACGGACTCCCGTAAGTGACGAGAGGTTCGTGATTAAGGTCCCACGTCCCTAATAAGATGTTTTCAAAATTCTAACATATTTCTTGGCACGGAATTTAGTCAACATGACATGTTATAGTCCACGAGAGGGAGTAAAACATGTTTACGTACCTGGGGCCTGTTTCATAAAGTGACTTTAAGCTAATGGTACCATTAACTCAATGCATTTTCCATTTGGCTAAAGGTACCATTTGCTTAAAGTCACTTGAAACAGGCCCCTGGCTGTTGGACATTTTGTTCACTTCAACAGATCTGTTACGCTAGCACTTTGTAACACTTATGTTTGCAGGTACATTATACAAGACTGTAACAGATCTACATGAATACACATTTCCTATAATGCGGCACTGGGGCTTAAAAACTGATAACGATTGATCATTTTAGACTAGGGATACACTGAACGCGATTTACCCATCGCGCGCGTTGTTTCTTTGTTATTTCATGCCGCAATGCCTCCGAAACAAAAGAGATTCGTACGAAAATCGCGAGCGATGGGTAAATCGCGTTCAATGTATCCCTAGCCTTAAGCGTTCAAATTGCAAAAAAAATGGCTGCAGTCCTTGGATTCCTTTGATGACGTCAAAAATGGAAATGTTAGTTCTAACATTAAAGCGCCACTATATGCATTCGGTTTCCTATTTCTTGGCGGCCGACGTAACCTTTGACCGTTACGTAACCTCGTTTATTGGCTTACAGACCCGATCAGTGTGCACCGAATACCACAGTGCTAATTCATGGTGGCGAGGTTGATCATGATCTGGTCTATCTGGACGTTTCAATGCATGCTCGAAAAGACTGTAGATTTGAATGATGTAAGTTACCAATTAGGCATTGTAACTATTGCCACCACACTCTCGTCCCCAGTGGCCTCGAGCTTAATACTACGGGTAGTTATACGCTGTCAACAACTGGCATAGATGGGCCCTAATCATGTTTCTGAACGCTAGATGGCGCAAACTGTCATCAAGCAATCAGCGACCAGTATTTCACGCAACTAGGGGGAAAAAACAAGAAACATTTTCTTATTGGCTGCTTTGGTCACGTGGCTCGAAAACAGTATGGCTGCGCCCAATAAGGCGTGACAACTATCATGGTATGATTGCGTCCATAGAGACAACACGGCCTAAGCTTGTTTGAAAGCTGATCGCTCATTGGTTGGTTGATCGAGCGCGTTCGTCAACAACTGGTAGTGCCATCTAGTGTTCAGAAACGGACTTTGGTGGTTGAGGGTGACAGCTTCCAGGCCGATACCATTGAATTATTGAGTGTATTGCCACCCAAAAAAGAATGAGTTGAAACATGGTAACCTTACTTGATGAAAAATAGTCGCACTATGACAGCGCCCTGAACTTCTCAAGTGTTGAAGGGGATGGCGGCCATTTTTTGTCAGCTTAGGTTTTGACATAGTATCAGTCTAACCTAAGTGTCACCACTAGCTATGTATGAGTTGAACAGGACATCAGTGTTATCATGTTGGTTCCAGATTCCGCCGCCAGGGGAGTGATACTGAGGCATACCTTAAGCATACAGTGGCACTTTAAGCCACTGATTTATAGAAAGAGTCTAATAACAAGGTCTTTTACACGAATACAAAAAAATACAAGAGACACATTGATGAGTAATGTCGAAAACAATATATACACAGTATATATTGATTTTAAAATGGAATATATACAGAGATACGTACATATAAAGTCCCATTCAACTGAACAGTCTATTAGGTAAAATTGTACTTGCCATGAATCAATAATAATGTCCATCTTTGATAATATGAAAAAATTCAAAAATGTAGGCCTACTTTGCCCTAACATCATTGTAAAGATTTTGGTTAAATATGAAAAAAATGAGTGAAAAATTTACATCTTCCTAGTAATACATGTATCATTATAAAAACCTCAACTTGAATACAGAATTCCAAGTTCGTATCGGTGAGATACTTCTCTCATATTTTTACCTCCATATGGGACAAGTTGCATATTTAAAGTGATCCGATGTAATGCGTTTTTATTGAGGTAATATTTCTAATGTAGAGGCTAGATAATTCAAATTGATTAAATAAGAAAAAATGTTGTCATTGACAAGCTACAGTAAAAGTGAAGAAAATAGTAATAACTGAGAAAGCTATATATTTTTGATAAGGTGCTGTACAGCACACTTCCCAATGTTTTACGATATGTTCTGTACCTAAGAAATTCCATTAAACTCCTTACGTAGTTTTGAACCGCGCCCCCTTCGGTTTACCCGCTCTCCACAACTGCTTTACTTCGTACATGTGGATTTTGCCGCGTTTGGTCAACAGATGACGCTGAGAGAGTCGACCAATGAGAGCGCCGAGCAACCCGTAACCAAACTGGCCTGAGAAACTTTTTCATTGGCTAAGCAGATCATGTGATCTAGTAGCCATGATAGCGCAAGAACATCCGTCGCCAACGGGTCATAGAGTTCTGAAAGCAGCGTGCTGATCGGCTATAAAACTCGCGCCAGGCCCTGACGCCACCTTTGACCAAACGCGGCGACTTCTACGAAGTGAAGTAGTTGTGGAGAGCGGGTAAACCGAAGGGGGCGCGGTTCACAACTGCGTAGGGAATTTATTCTACTAGTATCTCATGTTGTTATCAAAAGTGCTCCGCTATTATAGGCCTCTTATAAAGAGATTATAGTGTCTGCTATAAGCCACAAACAGATTCACTGATCGGCATTGTATGATTGTCCTTTTTTTCAATTTAGCCTGGTGTCCGTATGGTTATGTACCAGCTGAAGTCTGTATGATGTCCGTATGGTTATGTACCAACTAAAGCCTGGTGTCCGTATGGTTATATACCAACTGAAGTTTGGTGTCCATATGGTTATGCACCAGCTAAAGCCTGGTGTCGGTATGGTTATGTACCAGCTGAAGTCTGGTGTCCATATGGTTATGTACCAGCTCAAGCCTGGTGTCTGTTTGGTTATATACCAACTGAAGTCTGGTGTCCATGGTTATGTACCAGCTCAAGCCTGGTGTCTGTTTGGTTATATACCAACTGAAGTCTGGTGTACATGTGGTTATGTACCAGCTAAAGCTTGGTGTCCGTATGGTTATGTACCAGCTGAAGTCTGGTGTCCATATGGTTATGTACAGCTAAACCAATTGACACCATTTAAGGCTATTTTTTCGACACAGTCACAATGAATTAAGGCCGACTTTACATAGAGGTATACGGTAAAAGAACACGCTGGCGAACAACGGTTTCATGGTATGAACCCTTTATGCGGCCATTGTTCGCTAGCTTGTCGGTATACCGTCACCTCTATGCGAACCAGGTGTAACGTTTTTCAGTGTGGCCGTTTTTCCGTGTGATTTCCATTGTTCGGAACACACTGGTAAACAGACTCTCTGTGTGTCGCTCATTGTCAAGTCGCCGCTTATTCCGTCAATCTATTGTAATGTCACACTGGCACACGGACCTCACTGAAAAACGTTACACCGACCTTGGGTACATACCTTGCGATAAATCAAGAAGTTATCGAAATATTCAAATGAAGTATCATTAAATCACCTACACGATATTTTGTGCCATTGTTTAAGTCCTGCATGCCATTCACTTCTGTATCACCTCTTCGACTACACTCCTCTCGCAGTGTTTTGTTTCGCTCCGTACCTACGCTTCACAAACCACTGCTTCGAATGGCCGGTATTCTGCCGATTTACCGCCAGATGGCACCACTACTGTTCCCGCTGCCGCGCTGGGGAAAGTGTTTTAGGATTTTGCTCAGTTGCAGCCTGGTGGCGGGCACTGATTAGACATAGACATAGACATAGACATAGTTTATTTGACTTCTCTTAACCTTACAAAAGGTATCAAGAGGATACATGATGAGATTACATAATCATTGTGTAATGGCTTTCAGGATATGATTAAATAAAGCATACAGTGCATTTAGATTCCCATGACCTTTGTAATTCATAATTCTACTAAATAGTAGTATATTTGGCCTCCAGTTTCTAATATTCGGATAAAGACGTCTCCGCAAATCATTAAAATATCGACAATTACAAATAAAATGAAATTCGTCCAGGACGTCCGAACAGTTACATAAATGACAAATAGCAGATTCTACAGTATTTCTGTAAAGCCGATTAATGGCTGCTGGAAGTTTAGAAGTACCTGATCGTAGTCTCACTAAGCTATAGATTTT
>NMRB01001653.1:75719-97994 GCA_002633025.1 Notospermus geniculatus | reverse complement strand
GTCCCCTGAACACATTATGAGGGGGGTGGCCTTTTACAGCAGCCGGTCTCCCATTTTCGCCAAAAATGGGGTTTTGCCCACTGGGTAACTACCAATTTGATGAAAATATCATTGTCGTCAACCTGTTAAGACATTAGGGACTTTCAGCAAGGCTCCGTATCGTCGACCCGTATCACGTATGAGATATGACTTTAATAGAAAATGCATTACCTCGATACGTCATACCATAAAGGAATCAACCATGAAGGTTTAACTGCGAACGATGAAGGCACTGAGGGATACACTTCATGTGTTGCCACCAGATGTCTCTCACTGCCTGAATTTTGGCTTTACGTAATAGGCAGGAGCTTCAACCTTTTTTGTGATGAAGGGGTACATGAACCTGTCAACTTGATGCTTTGAATTCCATTTCTGAGGATAACAGAGCAATTTTCAGCACAGCTGTGTTCCACGTGCAAATGTACGTTAACCTATTCAGATGTACACAGATGACCCTGCGCTCACATCGTTCGTGGGGTTCTCATTAATTCAGTCCTTTTGTATCATAAGATCAACTAGTCGTAACTCAACAAAATTTGCAGTAAACGTGCAGAAGGGTCTCTCCTATCATATGGAAGAGTCAGAATGCAAATCTGTCATTCTGTTGAGGTTTAAAGGAAACTGTCCACATTCATAAAATGCTAAATTTGTAAGTTGAACCTTTATGGTCGATTCCTTTGGTCATACGTGACACGGATCGACGATACGGACTGAGCCTTGCTGAAAGTCCCTAATGAGGAACCCGCACACTAACGTCACTACGTGGCGCTGCGTGCGTTTGTACCGAAGTCTCTGTTTTTCTAACGTTATTTCTTTCTGGCGTGAAAATAAACCATTTGTGTTGGTCGCCCAACAATAAAACTTACATCATCTTGTACCAGATGAAATTTTCTTTAAATTTCATTCCTTTTTTTTTCTTAAAATGAAGAGATAAAAGCAACGTCTTTTGTGTCATTTTTCCTGTAGAAAAATGTACAGGCATTTTTTTCATGACGCAACGTCAGCACCTAACACGACGTCAATGACACCTAAAATGACGTCAATGACGTCGTTTCGGTACAAGCGCTGGCAGCGCCGACCTGTCGGTGAGCGGGTTCCCCATTGCTCGAGATGACTGTTCGAATCTACGTATTTTAACAACTTGGCATGGAAACTGTTGCTACACATAAAAGAATGAGAAGTATGGAACCTTACCTGATGACGGGTAAGTTATGGTATCACAACGCATCGAATTTCTCAAGGATGAAAAGGACGGTGGCCATTTTTTAATGCAGCATAGCTTGCCGCTAAGATCATGTGGTTCAGTAGGACCAATCAGAAGGCGTCCTCAAAAATAACGTCGAAAATTTCACAAGAAAAAATCGTATAAAAACCTGAAAGCCAGTGAAATAATTCAACTAACTTTTTTGAAGACATGCTTTTACCCCAAATAGGCCATGAGCCAGACCCCAAATTTTTGACTACCAACTTCGTGACCAGATCCAACATGGATTTTTTATCAGTCTGGGCCCATATTCATAAAACCTTGCTAGCTTAGTTGGCTGCTAGTTGTGTACATTGGCCTGTACAATTTAGCAGGCAACTAAGCCTAGCAGGGTTTTATGAATGGGCCCTCATGTCTGAGATTCTTAAAATTGTTCATTGGAATCCCGTTGCAATACTTACACAGACTTGTATTACAAATTTAGTTGTCTATATATACAGCTAACTTTTTTTTCGCCGGTTTTAGACCCTATGAATGTATTACTAATAGATAGAAATATGGCACCTCTCAGTCAGATAGCTATATTTTAAACATTATGACATCGCTGTAACATACAAATGACGTATATGCATGTCAAATTTTTCCCCAAATCCATCAAAATCACTGAAAATGCCGTTTTAAAACATACAAGCCTGGTGGCGTCAAGGTTCACGTAGTGAAGTTCGTGTCGAAAAAATATCGAAATTGAGGAGCATGAGACACTTCATTTACCATTTTAGAAATTCTGAGGCCCTAGGATAGTTCATTGTTTTGCCACCAGAGAAGTAGAATCCAGGCAGTGCTATATCCAGGAGGCGATGGCACTCGACGTACCTGTATAGGTTCTTTGTGCATTGTTCACCCACGTGGTAGGCCTATTGATCGACTAATCATTCACAGGGAAGGCAGGCTTGGCGTGCTGATTTTCAAATATAGGCCATTCATAAGAGTTATCTACATTATATAATTCATACATTCCCTCAAAAACCGGCTAGTTGTTGTAACCTTTAGGCCCTATCCCACAAAATGTATCATTACGCAAACAGCAAATTCGTTTGTGATGTTGATTCACACCTAAGTACCCTGAAACCCCTAAGCCTTCCAATAATAGGCTCGTCCTACCTGTGTTATTCTGCCATGTATTGGATATCGCGAATGCACTGGGCATTAAACGCAATTTTTAGGTCAACTAACGAATATTATGGGCCCAAAAGAAATCCGAAGCAGCAAATGGATATCTACTTTTAACTTATTAAGGTTATTCACTAAAAGTTCATCTCTATCGAAGGTTATCCGATTTTATTGGCTTTCAATCTTCAGCCTCACAATGAAAGTTTCCTGCGTGAGTGCGAAGACCAGGTTATGGTAATGTGAATAACCGCGCGATCGAAGAGTGAATCGGGCAAAACTGGTATGAAAATAATGGTCACTACGTGAACCAATACTAATTATCTCCATATTCTAAACAGGCCTAACCGACTGAGAAGTGCCATATTTCTATCTATTGGTAATACATTCATAGGGACTGAAACGGCGAGAAAAAGTTAGCTGTATACAGGCACCTCAATTTGTAATACACGTCTGTAGGGCCTATAAGTATTGCAGTGGGATTCCAATGAACGATTTTGAGAATCTTAATTAGGGGTATAAAGCTACTGAATTGAAATGTCTATCAAGTGATTTCAGACACTTCAGACATCAGATTGATCAAAAATCCGTGTTGGATCTGGTCACGAAGTTGGTAGTCAAAATCAGCCTGGCTCATGGACTATAATGATTTGAATATACATCAATAGCCAATAGATTACGTGAAAGGAACAGGGCGAAAAATCGGGGACAAGATTGAACAATGCGAAAAATGTGATGATTTTAGTGAGAGTCCGTCATGTCCGTGAAGGCGAACTCACCTACACAGCCTGCCTGAATCCCCGGTGATTAGCCGTACTCAATTCACTTGTACCACCTGTTTTATTAGCAATGACCTATTGATGCAGGGGGTATGATGATTGAGATACGGTGTTTCGAAACTTTCCCGGCGAATCATGGCGTTGGGTAGACTAGTACCTGATCCTACCAACCTGCGCACTGCAGTCGGACGTGGCTTGTTTGGTGGGACCAGTACTGGCCGCCATTTTCAGAGGAATTCTGCCAGTGACGTCACTTGGGAATTTTATGTAAATTATGTAAATTTATTCAAGAACAAGTCGCCCATGGGCGATGCGCTCAGCTGACATATGACATTTGTGAAGTTATAGATGAAGCAGTTCTCAAGTTATGGAATAGGCCCAGATCAAAAATGGGGGACCAGCTGCTGTAAAAAGCCACCCCTTGTAATGTGTTCCAGGGCCCCCTGACTCATGCTAGGGTGGGTGGCCTTTGAGATGTTTTGCAATTCGCCGAAAAATTGACTTTGAAGTTCAGGATACTGACTTTATCATTGGACCCAATAACTGACACACGACTGAGCGTTGTACAGGAGAATGGGACGCGATGTACAGCTAACGTTTGAACTGTCGGATTTACACCCCATAAATGTATTACCAACAGATAGAAACATGGTGCCTCGTAATCATATAAACACGTTTTTTGTAGTTTCTAACTAGTTACGTAATTGGAAACGGCGTTTTTATGTACATGTATTTGGACCCATTTTGTGTTAATTTGCAGAAATGAAATGGTCCATGGACCATGTGCTCACCTGGGTGAACGTTCCAGAAAAACAAATGACAAATGTTAAATCGAAATGTTCCAGGGCCATGTATCCTCGTTAGATGGACACTGATAAAAAAATTGAAATGAGGAACCCGCACACTAACGTCACGACGTGGCGCTGCAAGCGCTTGTACCGAAAGTCTCTTTTTTCTAACGTTACTTCAATTTATTTCTCTTTATTCTTTACAAGGGTATTAGAGGCAACACTGAACATACTCTAACCTCTTCGATGTAAAACCGGTTCATTAACTTGGTTCAAGACCGCCTCCAATTATTATGCAGTAAAAAAGGGACCATGCATTGCTCTCTGATTGGCCAGATATTCTGTTGGCCAAGTCATGAACTTCTGCTTGCTCATTCAAGACATATTGTTTGGGTTGACGTGGCTCTTTTATAGGAAAATGGGGTTCCTGATGCAAGAAACTTGAAGAAACTGACCACAGTTGTGACCTTGATGGCCCATCTTACGTCACCAAGCTGTACAATTACCAATGACACACAATGGGGTGCAGGAGACGGTGGTACGCATTACATCAGTGGTCCTCAAGTCACACTATTACATGGCGAACTGAGGTTGTCACGACCTGGTGATCACTGCCAAAACCACAATACCCTCAAAAAGATCATAAAAATAGTGGGTGGTCCTAGGCCTTGACTGGAATATTTGGAACCGGTTTTACATCGAAGAGGTTAGAGTATTTACATTTCATTTACGTTTACATGGTGGATGGCGTAGGTAGCGAAATAATTACAGTTTTGATTTAAAGGGTGGACAGTACAAAGAGATAACAGAAGGAAAGAGTCGAGGATATTCAACATTATTAATGGTGGTTACCTGGATATTCATTAGACTAGTTATTAAAATTTGAAAAGGATGTCATAATTGTATTAGACATCCGTTCCAGAACATTCAATTTACGTCTTGATTTACATTTCATAAGACTGTGAAAATAGTGGACATGAGAATAGGTAACTGGTACAACCAAATTTCCTCGTATATATTCAAAATAGGGACATTTCACTAAGTAATGGCACTCATCCAAAAAAATCTTCGCATGCACACAATGGACAGGTGTCCTTTTGGATAACATTTTCAAATTTTCTCCCTTGGGTTGCGGGTAATCTATTTGTACTAGTTCGAAATTTACATAACCAAGTTCTTTGTTGTTCTGACAATTTCAAATATTCTTCAACAGAAAATTCAGTTTTAAATGATCTATAAACTACATACCGGTATTTAGGGTCAGTCTGTAATTCATTATTCCAATGCTGTTCAAATTGATGTTTCAAAACTTCGCACACAAGTGATTTCAATTCCTGCTTCTTAAAAAGATTATGATTATACAGAACTGCTGGAATACCACAATTACATAAGATCTGTTTGATTTGTTTATACCAAGGGCTAATAGAATATCCTCTTTCAAAATGTTCTAAAAGTATATTTCCAAAAAGACAGCACCATTTTGTTTCTTTTCCATTCATTATACTACACCAGTAAGAAATCATTCTGCTTTTAATTTCAATATCAATTGGGTACCTGCCCAATTCTCCATAAACCATCATACTCGGTGTTCTTATTGGTAGATGCAATAATAATTTACAAAATTTACGATGGACCCTCTCGATTTGCTCACAGTCTTTAAACCCCCAAATTTCACAGCCGTACAGTGCCACTGGAACTACAACCTTATCAAACAGATCTAAACTTAGATCTATAGCGAGTTTAAATTTTCTACACGTTCTCAATACACTATATATTGCCTTCAATGCTTTCTCACTACGTTTTTTGACAGCTTGTTTAAAAGAACCAAGATAACAAAACTCCACCCCGAGGTATGTAAAAACATCAACTGTCTCCAGATTTGTGCCATTAAAATTGAACTCTGGTCGATTCAACCTGGATCTCCTTCGTGTAAATATTATTATCTTTGTCTTATCAGTATTTACTTTTAGTTTCCATTCGTGACAATAATCATAAAGAGCATCTAATCCCGCCTGTAGCCCATCTGGGTTTTCTGCCAATATTATCATATCATCAGCATATAGTAATACAGCCAGTTTCAAAAAGATTCCTAGTTCTGCAACGTAGTTACAATATGCCATATTCTGTAAATTTTCAAGACCATAAAAAGCTGAGCGAGACAAGTAATCTTCAAGATCATTAAGATAAATTGCAAATAATATTGGTGAAATATGTTCTCCTTGCCTTACTCCAAGGGAACAATGAAAAACATCAGACCTTTTTGTGTTTTTGGTTTCCGCCACCTGGTGGCCAAGCTAAGTGTCAAATCGGACCGAAACTTGGGGTCATAGGTCATCTGACCTAGGGGTATATATGTACCACGTTTCAGGTCAACAGCTCCAGCAGTTACGAAACGTGCCCTGCTAACGGACAACGACGACGACGGACGACGGACGCAGACCCACGACAAGAGCTCACCCCAGGTGAGCTAAAAATCCATTTCTTATTACATAACCACTGAAAACAATTAAGAACATGCTTGTCTGCTTTGGAGGCACCATGTTTCTATCTATTGGTAATGCATTTTTGGGGCGTAAATCCCACCGTTCAAAAGTTAGCTGTACATCGCATCCCATTCTCCTGTACAACGCTCTGTCATTTGTCAGTTCTTGGGTCCAATTATAAAGTCAGTGTCCTGAACTTCAAAGTCAATTTTTCCGCGTATTGCAAAAAAATATCAAAGGCCACCCACCCTAGCGTGANACATTATGAGGGGGGTGGCCTTTTACAGCAGCCGGTCTCCCATTTTCGCCAAAAATGGGGTTTTGCCCACTGGGTAACTACCAATTTGATGAAAATATCATTGTCGTCAACCTGTTAAGACATTAGGGACTTTCAGCAAGGCTCCGTATCGTGAACCAATACGTGAACCAATACTAATCTCCATATTCTAAACAGGCCTAACCGACTGAGAAGTGCCATATTTCTATCTATTTGTAATACATTCATAGGGACTGAAACGGCGAGAAAAAGTTAGCTGTACAGGCACCTCAATTTCTAATACCTGTCTGTAGGGCCTATAAGTATTGCAGTGGGATTCCAATGAACGATTTTGAGAATCTTAATTACGGGTATAAAGCTACTGAATTGAAATGTCTATCAAGTGATTTCAGACACTTCAGACATCAGATTGATCAAAAATCCGTGTTGGATCTGGTCACGAAGTTGGTAGTCAAAATCAGCCTGGCTCATGGACTATAATGATTTGAATATACATCAATAGCCAATAGATTACGTGAAAGGAACAGGGCGAAAAATCGGGGACAAGATTGAACAATGTGAAAAATGTGATGATTTTAGTGAGAGTCCGTCATGTCCGTGAAGGCGAACTCACCTACACAGCCTGCCTGAATCCCCGGTGATTAGCCGTACTCAATTCACTTGTACCACCTGTTTTATTAGCAATGACCTATTGATGCAGGGGGTATGATGATTGAGATACGGTGTTTCGAAACTTCCCCGGCGAATCATGGCGTTGGGTAGACTAGTACCTGATCCTACCAACCTGCGCACTGCAGTCGGACGTGGCTTGTTTGGTGGGACCAGTACTGGCCGCCATTTTCAGAGGAATTCTGCAAGTGACGTCACTTGGGAATTTTATGTAAATTATGTAAATTTAAGAAAAATGTTTGGCTGGTCTAAATGAAATGATCTGCTGAGCGAATAGAGTACAAAATTGGAGTTTCATTCTCAATACGGCTGACGTACAGGTGTAAAGGGAAAGAATGTCCCCAGGAAAAACTGTCCCAGGAACAAAAGATCCTATTGTTACATTCTAATCTCTGACAATTGGTTTGTATACGCATGCCGCTTATTCCGTCATTCAACAATAGAAGTGGACACTTTTTACAGGGGGACACTAAAAACCTTTACACCTGTATGCAGACAGAAGGTGACCTACATTTGACCCAGGAAATCCACCAATCACGAAGTGGTTAAAAATACAAACGGTATCAACATAATGGTTCATATACTTATCAGCTGCGCTAGTACCGGCCAATCAGATTCACGAAGGTCCTAGGCAGGACCGGTCCTGTCAAAAGTAGGATGTAAATTCGTTAGGACCGGGTACCAGTCTAGTCGTTGGGAGACCGAATTTTCTGTCAGTAGTCTTCTTCTTGACACTAGAGGGCGTTCCTAATAACACCCTCTAGAATCGATCAGCCTTCGCCATGTTAAAATGAAGTGCAGCGCAATAATATGTGTTTGAATTCCTTATCATTGTGGAGCGGTCGCCCGCTCACTCAATAAAGAAGCGTCACCATGCGCAGTAGATCTAGTGCAAGGCTATACATCCACAAGAAGACATATGATGTTATTTAGGCCTGTCTAAGTAAAAATGAGCCTTAGATGCAAGACACAATAAAAATATTTGTAAAGCATAATCAATTTGTGGCAAGATATCTCGAGATTTTTCATTTATTCTGAGACCAAGGTAGTCCATGGCCACGTCCATTTTGTTTACCCACGTGACCAAATATATCCCAGATGTTACATGTATATACATTTCACTTCATAAAGTTCAGGGAAATATATATTTCAAAGTCGTCANCCACCACATTTCCCGTTTCTGAGGTGGTGACAGCCTCAGCCAATCATCGGGGCGCGAAGGAAAATCGACGCGCCAATCAAAATCCGTGTTACAAATTCGAGCGTGAAGAGCAAAGAAAGTGTCCAACGGTGATTTGTTTCGCAAGTTCTGATTGGCTCGGAGGCGGGGTCAAGTAGGGGTTAGGTTCATTAATAATTTATGCATTAACGGAAAAGATGACACGATTCGGACAAGGCTAAAGACGGAGTTCATACGGAGTCGATAGCCTTGTTTGGACAAGATGCCGAGACTATACTCGCCGATAATGACCCATTTGTCTATACTTTGCGGCTTTAAAGGACCACCGTATTGCCACTTTTTCTCGACAGCCGGCGCCACCGCTCCACTCTCCAACCCAAGGACTGACTACGTTGTCGGCGAATTCATACGTTTTCACTGCCACAGACCACAGGTTGATGAAATGGAGAGCCCCTAGTGCCAATAGCCTGAGTTACTCTATTCAGAGTTACCGGAGCGTGAGCCACAGAATTCCAGGAATTGGCTGTTCAATTTTGATTCCCCCCTCCTTTTTGCTATTTCTAAGGCCATAAAATCGTTATTTTTCAACATATTTCAAAAATTAAAAGACTTTTTTGATATAGTGAAGAAATTGCAGTTCAACTGTATGACTTTGAAGCTGTGCACGCATGGGGTTTTCGTTATTTCTGTCTTTAGCCAGAAAGCTGAATAAACATTCCAGGCCAATTACCTGGACTTCACACCTCTTAATTGCACCCCTTCGAAAGGCGTTTTGAAGGGGTCAAAATGGATTTTTCCTCTGTGGGGTGTAAACGTAATGTTGACCGTGTAATGCATTTTTGTAGTTCGCGTTGCTGCCGCTGGGTGGTTCCCTCTACGTCGGCAGACAAATTACCCATCAGAGATCTCACTACCGTGCTCCTTTATATCCTCAGCGCTTTCATGCAATATCAATGTCATTATCAATACAGTATATTTCAATAGTCTGCAATAAAGATGGTTGTTACAGATTCGGTAGGCCCACGCGTATTATACAGTATGTCTCGCCCCCTAATGAATATTAATCAGAATATGTGCTTGCCATATTATTCAGCACGTTTGGCTATTGGGCAAAATGGGAAAAAAAGAAAAAAAATCACGAGTGTGATCACACAAGTTTCGAACCCGCGACATTGGCGTTGGTGGCCCATCACTCTCTACACTGAGCTAATCAACTGGCTGCAGACATGCGTTGGGAATTTATTAACTGGTTCAGGACAATGCAGGTAACTCAAACTTGGCGTACTGTTTGGCAAACCAGGGTCAATAAATACCCACTTTCTTCTGAAAATGGCTTGTAGTTGGCTCCTTTCCGCAAGACCTCCTCCACTAAACGATATTTTCTGCCCTGCCAGCTGCTCTGGGAGCGCTGCATAATTAATGAGCTAGACGTGCATTCAAGACTATACGCTTACTGCATACACAGCAGTTAACTGTGCAAATAAACAGTTCGATGCCTTAACGCCGTCTTAAAATCTTCTTTTGAGGCATAGCCGACGCCCAATCGCAACTTTTCGATGCCTTTTGGCGAGGACTGCGACGGCGAGTCGGAGGCCGGGGTCGGAGGACGCCATCTTCATCTTCTGTTTGCATAATTAATGGCGTCTAATCTATGAGTAAACATGCTAATTGCACCTCCCCACATCAAAGGTAAGGGGAGGTGACCGCCGTCTCTGGAGTAATGGGCAGAAAAACGGAATGAACAAAAGATCCTATTGTTACATTCTAATCTCGGACAATTGGTTTGTATACGCATGCCGCTTATTCCGTCATTCAACAATAGAAGTGGACACTTTTTACAGGGGACACTAAAAACCTTTACACCTGTATGCAGACAGAAGGTGACCTACATTTGACCCAGGAAATCCACCAATCACGAAGTGGTTAAAAATACAAACGGTATCAACATAATGGTTCATATACTTATCAGCTGTGCTAGTACCGGCCAATCAGATTCACGAAGGTCCTAGGCAGGACCGGTCCTGTCAAAAGTAGGATGTAAATTCGTTACGACCGGGTACCAGTCTAGTCGTTGGGAGACCGAATTTTCTGTCAGTAGTCTTCTTCTTGACACTAGAGGGCGTTCCTAATAACACCCTCTAGAATCGATCAGCCTTCGCCATGTTAAAATGAAGTGCAGCGCAATAATATGTGTTTGAATTCCTTGTCATTGTGGAGCGGTCGCCCGCTCACTCAATAAAGAAGCGTCACCATGCGCAGTAGATCTAGTGCAAGGCTATACGTCCACAAGAAGACATATGATGTTATTTAGGCCTGCCTAAGTAAAAATGAGCCTTAGATGCAAGACACAATAAAAATATTTGTAAAGCATAATCAATTTGTGGCAAGATATCTCGAGATTTTTCATTTTAAATGATGTTATTTAGGCCTGCCTAAGTAAAAATGAGCCTTAGATGCAAGACACAATAAAAATATTTGTAAAGCAGAATCAATTTGTGGCAAGATATCTCGAGATTTTTCATTTATTCTGAGACCAAGGTAGTCCATGGCCACGTCCATTTTGTTTACCCACGTGACCAAATATATCCCAGATGTTATATACATTTCACTTCATAAAGTTCAGGGAAATATATATTTATTACTGTTCATTTCAAAGTCGTCACTCATCGATTGAGGGAGAAGCTTAGGCGTGAATATACGGTAGTTGTTTACGCGCAAGGTTCTGATTTTCGCTGAGTATCATGCTTGTGATATGTGAGGCGTGATCACATATCCATCCGCCGCCGCCAAAATCAAAATGGCGGATGCCGTTCGATGACAGTGTCGATATTGCGTAGAAATTCGGCACTGTGTACAGTTTGTAGGCCTACTCTTCTTATATTTTCAGCAGGATTCACGTTCACTACGACATTAGAAAAGACTCTGGGTGAAAACCAAATCACCATTGACACTGAAAATATCAGTGTAGCTTCGAGGATAGCCTGCGCTGCTGTCTGCATATGGAATTTACTCTGCGAGTCGTTCCGCCTCACGGATAAAACTTGTCAGATATTACCAAATATTACAAATGGTTCGTTTTATTTTAGATTTCCACCAAGACAAGTTGAACCCCCAGAAAGGTTGTGAATACATGTACATGTACATGTACATGTACATGTACATGTACTGACTAAAGCGAGTATCGGTTAGAAAATAAAGTCCTGGTCTCATGAGTCAAATTGGAACGTTTTGGTCTTATACTATGAGTAAGTGAATGTGAAGTTAAAGCCGCACGGTATGCACCGCTACTCACACACAGTTCGGCCGAAATATAGTGCAACCTCATTTACAGGCGTGCGTGGTGTATAGAACCATAGAACCACATATTGTAGCATTATCCTGCATCGATGTTTTGGGAACCCCCTTGGGGAATCCCCAATGCTGCGTGTAGTTTGATGACGAAAGGAATTCATATCGTAAATTTTGTTCGCATAATGCCAGCATGGTGGTTTGCTTCCGGTCTGACACGAAAAGCCAACGAGCTCTGCTGTCTTTTGGGGAACAAAATCACCTGGTTTAAAACTGACGTCGGTAAACTTCGGAAAACGTCGTTAAACGTCGGTAAACTTCGGTAAACGTCGGGAAAGTCGGTGTGCGTGGTGCGCAGTCTCTTTTCGGGAGTAAATGTACATGTACGTTACACGGACCCCAACTACATTTACATCCCTTAGGCTCCACCGGCCCATCGGACCCCTGTGAAACCCGTTTCGCAGGGGTCGAGATAAGAGTGCCGAGATGTTTAGGCTATAGGGCATAATCCTATTGTTTTTCTTCTCTGCCTAGTTTATAGTAAAATGGAGACGAGGTCAGTGCATTGTCGAAATGTTTTCCTTGAACAGTGTCACGAGTTCATGGGTCACGTGGACACATTTAAGTTTGGGAGGTCCTCATGCAAAGGCCGCGTTCGTTTACTTCCACCGTACCTGCTCGTGCCTCCACGGTGGTGTAGTGGTTCGGGCCTCCGACTAGCGGTCAGAGGATCCCGGGTTCGAATCCCGCTGCTGGCGTGAGACTTTGGGCAGGTCTCTTTGCCTTACTGGCCTCTCTCCACCCAGGTGTATAAATGGGTACCGGTCGGAAATGCTCAGATTGTATGCGCTGAATGAGCAGCTCATCTGAGTTCTACTGAAAGGTTTCAGGATAGACTGGGGTTAAAGTGTGAAGTCTGATGACACCTCTACCGTTGTTGATATCAGACTATAAACCCAAACTTTAACTTTAACTTTAACTCCACGACAGCGTTCGGTTTGGTGATGAGGTCACCATTCGTGCTAGCTCAGGCCTGTTCCAAGTGGCAATACCCTTGGAGGTGGGCTATTCGGGAAGTATCCCAGAATGCATCGTTACAAGATGGCAGGTAGTCTATCGTTTTAGGAATCGATTCCTCGCACAAATCTACTTGGATGATGGCCTATTGGCCATAACCGGGGTAAGAACGCTCCGGGAGATGAGATACATATCAATCAAAACAAAGGTCAACATACAGTTAAGCCCGAATTTATTCATAACCCATGAAAAATTATAGGAAAAATATTTAGAAAAATTCAAGTAGAGTGTATTATTCTATGTATTTGTAATCCTGCCTTTATGCCTCATTTCAACAATTCAACACTGACGGTAATCTTATTGTCTATAGTATTGCTTTTTTGAATGGATAATGCGGAACAAAGAAAGGCACATTAGCCATGAACTTACGGTGGATGAGTGAGTAACAAAAGACAGGTTGGAGTAGCCCCAGGCTATGTTTTGGAGGGTAAAACGCTAAAGAGGCGTTCATGAAGCCATTACCGATGTATATATAGAAGAACAAGCAGATAAAGTATATGGTGATGATGACATCAGTGTTGTGTTTTCCGTCACACCCTTCCCAGTGATCTAAATCGGTGGATCGGGCGACGCGCTGACAAAATGAGCAGTTCGGTGATTTCAACAGAATGAGAAGTGTATTCACCGCGACTTCGCAGAAGTTGCGGGTTCGAACGCAGACGACAGAGTATAGCTTAAGCCCCAGTCACATATCCACTCCGGGGCCCGTACGGCGAGTAAAAAGAGACATTTTAGCCAATTTCTACGGTGCCCAGTTTGATCCAGCCTACTTTCCGCCTATCTATTGAGGCGATTTCGGCATGATTCATCTTAGATCCGAGTTTCAGTCTCTGAAATCCACAGCAAACCGCTGGGTGGGGAATAAATCGTACGGCGCCCGGTGCATTTGTGACCTAGGCTTTACTAAGCAGTTGAATAAAAGTCGAGGTTGATGACGAAAGGAATTCATATCGTAAATTTTGTTCGCATGATGCCAGCATGGTGGTTTGCTTCCGGTCTGACACGAAAAGCCAACGAGCTCTGCTGTCTTTTGGGGAACAAAATCACCTGGTTTAAAACTGACGTCGGTAAACTTCGGAAAACGTCGGTAAACTTCGGTAAACGTCGGGAAAGTCGGTGTGCGTGGTGCGCAGTCTCTTTTCGGGAGTAAATGTACATGTACGTTACACGGACCCCAACTACATTTACATCCCTCAGGCTCCACCGACCCATCGGACCCCTGTGAAACCCGTTTCGTAGGGGTCGAGATAAGAGTGCCGAGATGTTTATAGGGCATAATCCTATTGTTTTTCTTCTCTGCCTAATTTATAGTAAAATGGAGACGAGGTCAGTGCATTGTCGAAATGTTTTCCTTGAACAGTGTCACGAGTTCATGGGTCACGTGGACACATTTAAGTTTGGGAGGTCCTCATGCAAAGGCCGCGTTCGTTTACTTCCACCGTGCCTGCTCGTGCCTCCACGACAGCGTTCGGTTTGGTGATGAGGTCACCATTCGTGCTAGCTCGGGCCTGTTCCAAGTAGCCCTACCCTTGGGGGTGGGCTATTCGGGAAGTATCCCAGAATGCATCGTTACAAGATGGCACGTAGTCTATCGTTTTAGGAATCGATTTCTCGCACAAATCTACTTGGATGATGGCCTATTGGCCATAACCGGGGTAAGAACGCTCCGGGAGATGAAATACATATCAATCAAAACAAAGGTCAACATACAGTTAAGCCCGAATTTATTCATAACCCATGAAAAATTATAGGAAAAATATTTAGAAAAATTTCGAATGCCATCAGGCCCACATAGTCAAAAGAAAAAAGATTCCACCTAATTTTCTGACTTGTTCAGTCATATGAGACAGTAATTTGAATAAATGGCAAAAAGTGAAGAAAAAGGGGTCAAAATCATGCAGTTTTTCAAAATTATGCCGCAAAAACGAAGAGGTATATTAACGCCACTATTTCTTCACAAAGGTTCCATGATAAGGTTGTATGATATGAAATCAATTTCGAATCAAATATCTGAAATTTTCAAAAGTTAGGTTTTCCATGATATTTTGAAATTGTGATATCTTCGTGATATTTTGACAATATATTTCAATCTCTGTACATTTCGACTATATGTCATAAAATGAAGCCAGAGCCGTGTCAGTTCAACTGATAGGTATTTTCTAAATATTTTTCTGTAATTTTTCATGGGGTATGAATAAATTCGGACTTAACTGTAAGTCTTTTTCTGCGCTGCAACTCCACCATCATTTGTCATCTAGGGCCTAGGCCAATGTCAATATTTTAATTCCCGCATAGCAGACGAACAGACCGCCATGACACTTTCCCCGAAGAGCCAGCCCGAAATCGTTCCTTTACTCCCCTTCACTGCGCATGTCATTTCTTTCCTGAGAGACAAGCACGGGGAAGCACAGTGGAAGTAATCGTGAACGCGGCCAAGGATACACTCTACGATACCTCAGTCGTCAGGTACTACGTAGAGAGAATCTACGAGTGTATGTATACAAAACTAGTAGGGGGGAGTGGGGCAAAATGGCCCTCTCAGGTAATATGCCCCACCCCCCATATACTAGGTTTGCTGTACTGCCATCTTTTTGACAAGCGTGGTACTTCTTCCCCTTCACAACAGCCAATCTCGTCCCCAGAGTTCAATGACACATTAAACTCTGGAATGCCTAGACCGGTACTACTTTTGCACAGTGCAAATGCATTGTTCAAGGCGGATGAATTTCTGACCGTTGTACAAGCAATTGCGTAGGGATTCGAAAGAGTTCGTACTTAGTTCCTTAGTAGGGGGGTTTCGAAATCAAACGATAAACGTAAACTTTACGACAACGTTATTTTTCGTACTACACATTAACCAGATTTTATATTGCATTTTCGGTACAAAAATAACGTTGTCGTTAACGTTTACGTTTATCGTTTGATTTCGAAACCTACCTAAAAACATTGAATACACAACGGAATGTTAAAAAAGTAGTATTTTTACAGATACTGGAACTTATTCGGGCTACTGTAAGTATCAGAGGAAAGTGTGTTTGTTGTGGGACCGTTACTCAAAAGTTCGAATGGTATTGCATTCCTGTTTGGTAGAAAGTGATAAATGAAATGGTCCATGGATCATGTGCTCACCCAATTGGACATAATAGTGTAATGACAGAGAGAGGTGTATCAGTTATATGAGCAATCTGGGTAAGTCATTCCCAAGTTGTAGGACTTCAATGATTTTCAGTTTATGCCACCTGGCGGCCATATTGGATGTCCAATCGGGCCAAAACTTCACATGCACATAAAGGTCATCTAGAAGGAGGTAAATATCAAGTTTGATTGCTTGGGTCACGTCGTTCCTGAGTTATAGCACATTTGATGATTTTCGGGTTACGCCACCTGGTGGCCATATTGGAACCTCAATCAGGCCGAAATTTGACGTGCTTGTAAAGGTCATCTAGTAGGAGGTAGGCCTACATATCAAATTTGATCGCTCTGGGTCAAGTCGTTCCTGAGTTATAGCACATTTGATGATTTTCGGGTTACGCCAGCTGGCGGCCATATTGGAAGTTTAATCAGGCCGAAATTTGACGTGCTTGTAAAGGTCATCTAGAGGGAGGTAAATATCAAGTTTGAGCACTCTGGGTCAAGCCGTTCGTGAGTTTATAGCACTTGGAAGATTTTCAGGTTACGCCACCTGGCGGCCGTATTGGATGTCCGATCGTGCCGAAACTCGGTAAGTTTGAAGGTATCCCTCTAATACACGTTTATGCAAGATATGAAGACGCTCGGTGAAAAAACAAAGAACTGTGGCAGGTTCGTTACTTTTGTCGAACTTTGACCTCTGTGACCTTGAAAAGTAGGTCAAATCAAAAACCCGTTATATATGTTATGTATCCTAATATGATACACCTATGATAAAAATTTGGAGATGATCAAGTCATTAGTTCAGGAGTTATTGCACTTTTTGTGTTTTTGGTTTTGGCCCCCTGGAGGCCAAGCCAAGAATCGAATCGGACTGAAACTTGGTGTCATAGGTCATCTGACCTAGGGGTATATATATGTACCAAGTTTCAGATCAATACCCCAGCGGTTACAAAACGTGCCCTGCTAACGGACGACGACGGACGCTGCACCATTGTAAGAGCTCACGGGTGAGCTAAAAATGGCAGGTTAAACTTCCTGCCCGATTTGCAAAATTTCATACATGGACATGTTTATCTAGAAATCGCAGGTGGGGCAAAATGGCCCACATGGCTAGAGGTCATAGTGGTTGTCTTTTAATATTTTTTTTTGGCCAAAATGGCAGTTGAGTTCACTGACACACCAGGATGGTCAACGCTGCCAGACAACCATTATTTTTCAACAAGTTACTTTAGCAATTTTTAATCTCATATTGCATTGTAGGTTACCAGGAGTGGACAAGGACCTTGTACAACAGTCGTGTTCGCAGAAGGACAAGGATTTTGTAATCGTTTTTCAACCAAATTGCAGTTGTGTTCCCTCCTGAAACAGCTCATCAGTGAACCTGAGATGGAAGTGAGCCAGCTTATCACTAGAAGCTGGTGTTCTAACATCTCCGTCTCTGATGTGCCTCAGCTTGAAAAACGGAAGAAAATCATCACATGAGCCATCATCCCAGAATCACTTCTCCAGGATTGTTGAAATCGTTACTTTGACTTTGACTTCCAAACTGAGTAACTCAAAGTTAACCCCTAGAGGTTAACATACATGTAACTCTAGTAGATTTTGTAATGCATTTGTGAAACAAAATGGCTGCCGGCTCGGGTTAACCTGACTCCAGAGTTACTTTTGAGTAAAATTTCATATTTTATAGTTTACTCCGGGTTAAAGCAGGGTTAGAGTACCTTTTGAGTAAATTTTTACCTTTAACCCAGAGTTTATTCAAGCATTTGACCTCACACAATGTTTAATCATTTTGCACCAATAGCTGTGGGCCATTTTGGCCACCCTATGGGGAAAAATGGCCCAACAGGATTTTTTTTGGTCATCAACAGTATTTGCTTAACTTTGGCTCTATATTTCAAGGGTCATTTTAAGTTAATGTATCACGGGTAATTTCGCGGGCCACGAAATTCATTGTTTATTTACATTTTGTTTGTAATGGGCCCAGGCTTTCTTTGTCTTATGAGTAATTTATTGCTGGCATGCCTGTCTAGAAATTCTGTTGATTCCAAAAGTATTCAGTTTGGTGGGTTGGCATGTCCCAAAGGTCCAAAATAACATAATGTAAACATTCATGTTTACAAACATTGAATGTGAACAATGAAGTCCTGATACATTATCTTTAAATTTATTTATTTATTATTAATGAAAAAAGATTTCAAAACACGACCCGAGTCTTGATGGGAAAAAACTGATTTGAAAGCTTAAAGATGATGTATCACGACTTCATTGTTTACATTCAATGTTTGTAAACATTGATGTTTACATTATGTTATTTTGGACTTTTGGGACATGCCAACTCACCAAATTGAATACTTTCGGTATCAAAAGAATTTCTAGACAGGCATGCCACCAACAAATTACTCATAAGACAAAGAAAGACAGGACACAAACAAATAAAATGTAAATAATCAATGAATTTCGTGGCCCGCGAAAATACCCGTGATACATTATCTTTAAGTGGTGTCCCCTTAGCGGACACCTCTGCCAGGAGGACACCTCTCTATTAAGGACACCTAACTTCAGTCCCAAATTCACCATATCTACATGTATTCATTTTGACATGAGTAATCAACATTCCTCTCAATTAAGGCCACATAAAAAAATACTTGTTTCTCATCAGGGGCCGGACGGATTTTTCGTGCCGGGTGGATATTTTTTTTATATTTTATATTTTCAAAATATAAATTGTAAATGGGCCGGCCTGACAAAATAAATACAGCTGAATAAAAATTTGTATTTTCAAAGATAAAAAACACTCATTTTCCAGGGCAGCATGACGTGTAAAAAGTCACTTCTGGCAACCTGACACTGACAGGTTGTAAACATTATTTGTGACAGTCCTGAATTTGCCATGTGTGTGTGGTCTCCCTATTCCCGGGCCGACCTTCATGGCCCCGAACTGTTGCACTTTGATGTACATTTTCTTCAAAAAGAAAATTATAAATTGCCCTGCTCTATCTTTCTCCGTAAAATTCCTAGAAATTTAAATATAAAATATAAAATATAAATTGCCCTGACGGACCTTACCTTCACCAATGTTCTGATGAGAAACAAGTTATTTTATTTTATTTATGTGGCCTAAGGACATCATTTGTCAGTCCCAGAGGTGTCCTTAATAGAGAGGTTCCACTGTATCTCTGACACTACCCTAGTTTCGTGCCACCAGACTCTTGCGATTTCCAATTTTAGAGTCTGGTCCTTATGGTTACTTTGACTTGTAAAACCATCATGGCGGACAATCTACCGACGATGACGTAGAACACAACTACACTGCACTGCACTGCACTGCACTGCACTGCACTGCACTGCACTGCACTGCACTGCACTGCATACATGCACAATCAATGCAAAAAGCATGCAGCATGCGAGTAAAACTACTGTATTTTGTAGCCCTTGCTGTTAGGCCTACCGCACTTTTTATAGTATAATTTCCTCCCGAATCGAAAGAATATTAACATACTTGCCTGAAATTCGATTGAAAGACACTACAAAAAATTGACTTGACAATACAAATTGAGGCGATTCACATAGCACGCTTCAAGTTCTCTGGGCGCAGCCGTATTCCTCCTGCAACCTACGTCAGCAACTTTTGAGACCCATGATGCATTGGTAGTGACTAGCCAATCAGAAACTCCTCTGATTTTGAATCATCGGAATAAGGTCACTCACCCAATTACAATCAGAATTTTGTTCTGTGCCAGACCCTCGGTCTGACAACCTCGGAGTATGAACGAGGGGCTGGTTGCGCGAGACTATACCTCTGACACTACCTCAAATTATCAACGTCCTCTGGTTTGTGAGTGCTTGCTCGGTCTGATCAGATTTCACATCCTTTACGTCTTAATGCCATTGCGGAAATGATACAAGCCATGTACCACTACTTGGTGATTCTGGTGATGCTGAAGGGTCCGCACGGAGGACAATCCCGAGTGATAGGTGAGTAACACCATGGACCTCGTGAACCAGGGATGTTTTATATGGGCTGCTTTTTCCACTATGCTGTTGTCACCGGAGGAATGAAATCAGTGAAAGTTACGGATCTGTTACCATAATCGAGAGGTTAAGAAACCGTTCCGTTAACGATAACACTAATGCTAACACTATTTCTGATGTATACATTTGCAATGTAAAAAAATAACGTTAGGCCACATAAAAAAATACTTGTTTTAGCGTCCCCTCCCGACCTGAAAAATGCCAAGACCCCTGAATTTTTTTGTAATGCATTTTCCATTAAAAAATTGCCTACTCTAAAATTTGAAAATATTTAAAAAATCATTTGTTTTTGACCTATCTTTTCAGCTAAAAGCTACTACAAAAATAAAAATAAAAACCTCCCTCCCGACCCTGAAAAACTAAAGTGCCCGGACGCTAAACAAGTAATTTTTTACCTGGCCTTACGTTAGTGTTACCGTTAATGGAGCGATTTCTCAACCTCTCGATTGTACGGGTACAGACAGACGTTGGAATTAATTAGTAGGCTATACGAGCTGAACAAAGAGATAATCGTTTCTCTTCTTGTGTGCGAAAGAATCGCTTCACCATGACTTCCACGCGGAATAACTTATTTGGAGGCGATGTTTAGGCTATCAGCTTTAATTCGTCTAACGTTTGGTCCTAGCGTTTTCTGTTCTCTCACTGATTCAGACCAGCATTTTCCGTTCTCTCACTAAATCAGACCAGCATTTTCCGTTCTCTCACTGACTCAGGCCAGCATTTTCCCTTCTCTCACTGATTCAGACCAGCATTTTCAGTTCTCTCACTGAATCAGACTAGCATTTTCCGTTCTCTCACTGAATCAGACCAGCATTTTCCGTTCTCTCACTGATTCAGACAAGCATTTTCCGTTCTCTCACTGACTCAGACCAGCATTTTCCGTTCTCTCACTGATTCAGACCAGCATTTTCCGTTCTCTCACTAAATCAGACCAGCATTTTCCGTTGCTCATCAAATCAGACCAGCATATTCCGTTCACTCGAAAGCATATAGATGTACATTTACGCGAATAAGTGACCTTCTGAACATTTCGCCCATGACAATTAAAAGAAACAAGCCTGGCGGCGTAAAAGGTTCACGCGCAAAGAGTGTGAAATAAAGAATGTTCGCACAAACACAAATGCCTTCGATACGAGAACACAAATGCTCAACCTGACACATTGAACAGTCAATTACTCCAAGGTCAAATGAAGTTCTCAAAGCAAAGTGCATTCGATTCAGGCCAAAACGCCGACTGAAAAACGTAAACAAAACAACACTCCCTCTCCATCATGATCGAACATCAAACAGGCCTAACTCAGTACTCGCACAAAAAGAGTGAGTGATAATCCACGGCTCGTCGTAATCTGGTAATAGTCAACAAACGCTAATGTAGGCTACATGTATACGGTACCCCATCTTGCACCATGGCTAAGATAACAATTTCTATATATATCCACATGTGCTTCTCAACGTCGGGGCCACATCGAGGTCACACTAATTATACAAACCATGCTCGGCCGCCCTGGAGCCCGAGATGAATGTGTGACCCCCGTGTGGATTCTAGCCAACCAAAATCGTTTCTTAATTATGAAATCTCTAGAAAACCACAAAATGCCGAAAAAAACGTAATAATCGCGAAATAATCGCTAAAAAAATAGCTGGGACACTTCTAGGCATAAAAACTAACATATCTCAGCTCATTGTCTTGAGATACGCTAATGCTTTAGTGCCGAAAAATCCGTTACAAGCTCAAATTGGACCCAATATAATGGTCACTTAAAGGGACTATAGGCCCACGTGAACCAAAAATTAAATCCCTGTGTGTATCCAACAGGATTTTGGCCACTCTCGCAGCTCTATGGAGGAAATGACATCAAGGGCGGCAACAACGCAAGTTTCAACGGCGTCGATTTGAAACCAGGAGCTGGTCCGTCAGAATATCCACGAACTGCACTACGTGGACAATATAATTGGGTTGCTATCCCCCCTTTAAGATTAAGTGGCCGACTGGGCTATTTTGGTTTTGAGATATATGTTAAATATAGACAAGGGATTGCTAAAAAGCGTTCTTTGCTGGTTGCCATTGTGTTTGGCTATGTATTAAACGCCGGGCTATCGTACAAACCTGAGTTCGGTGCGTTTCACATATGGTGTATGTACGGTAAGGGAAAACCG
>NMRB01001653.1:33757-74797 GCA_002633025.1 Notospermus geniculatus | reverse complement strand
CCCCCCCCCCTCCCCCGATGATTAGCCATATCCAATCACCTTGTACCACCTGTTTTATTGGCAATGACCTATTGTGATGCAGGGGGTATGATGATGGTTGAGATATGGTGTTTGGAAACTTCCCCGGGGAATCATGACGTCGGGACACCAAATTTTCTCAGACCTGAATACGGTCCTAACCATTTTACATCGGAAATTTGCGTATGTTAGGACCGGTCGTGCCTATCGCGTTCGTGAATCTGATTGGCCGGTGTTGCCGCAGGTGATATGTATCGCATCTGTTATGTAGATACCTTTCTATTTTTAAAACCTTTGTTATTGGTAGATTTCCTGGGTCAAATATTTGCATTCCACTACGTCAGCCTACTGAATAAATTTGCATAATTTACATACAATTTCAGGGTGACGTCACTGGCAGAATTCCTCCAAAAATGGCGGCCAAAACTGCTCCTACCAAACAAGCCACGACTGCAGCGCGCTGGTTGGTAGGATCAGGTACTAAACTCTAAAATTTTCTGTCAGGACTCTTCTTACTTTCAGCAGGATTCACGTTCACTACGACATTTGAGAAGACACCGGGTGAAAACCAAACCGCCATTGACACTGAAAATATCAGTGTAGCTTCGAGGATAGCCTGCGCTGCTGTCTGCATATGGAATTTAGTCTGCGAATCGTTCCGCCTCGCGGATAGAACTTGTCAGATATTACCAAATATCACAAATGGTTCGTTTTACTTTAAACTTCCACCAAGACAAGTTGATCCCCTAGAAAGGTTGTGAATACTGACTGACTGAAGGGAGTATCGGTTAGAAAATAAAGTCCTGGGTCGATATTCATAAACCTACTTAAGTCAAAGTGTGATACTTATCTTTTGTGTTGAACAAAGGATAAGTGTTACACTTAGACTTAAGTAGGTTTATGAATATGGGTCCTGGGCCCGTATGCATAAACATCTTAAGTGTAAAGTTTCCCTTAAACTATTGTAAGTGTAAAGTTTCCCTTAAACTATTGTTCCAAACAAAAGATATGGGACATTTTACACTTAAGATGTTTTATGCATACGGCCCCTGGACCCATATTCATAAAAGTACTTAAGTCTAAGTGTGGTACTTATCTTTTGTGTTGAACAAAGGATAGGGCCTATGTGTCACACTTAGACTTAGGTACATGTAGTTTTATGAATATGGGTCCTGGTCTCAGGAGTCCAACGGGAACATTTAGGTCTTGTACATGTACTATGAGTAAGTGAATGTGAAGTTAAAGTTCCACGGTATTCTCGACAGCCGGCGCCACCGCGCCACTCTCCAACCCAGGGACTTACGACGTTGTCGGCGAATTGACCCGATTTACTGCAGGCATTGCCAGATGTTTCTCTACACTTACTATCCTGAATATTTCAAATACTACCCAACCAATTTTGACACGGTTTGTTGCATATGAAAGGAGAACCTGTTGGTCATACTTCTGCATCAAAATTTTGGAAATTCCGAAATATCAAAATTATGTAATAACTTATCAGAAAAAAACTTGAAAATCAACATCTTTTATTTTGTAATTATATTTTAATTTTTATAGTAGTTCTGACAGAATGGAAGTTTCTGAGGATTTTGGTCCTAGTTTCATCAAAATCTGTCGAGTGGTTGCTGAGATATTTGAGATTATCAAAATTTTGATAATTTGTGATTTTCGCGTTTTTCAAGAAATTTTCATACCATTAGATAAAGCTAACATCAGATTATAGGTTTACCTTATTTTGAAACTTTTGGGGGTTAACTGGGCAGAAATATCTATCAAAATGTTGATGTTTTGAAAAATATGCGTAAACTCTAACCAGGTTATGCGAATCATCCAAAATTTTATAATTTTATGATTTGAGGTCAGCTCTATCTACTGACATCAGAATTTTGTACAAAATCACGGAAATCTATACCGGTTAGGAAAAAAATCCGCGGCCCGGGCTGCATTTGAACCCAGGACCTGCCGCTTGCTAAGCGGACCTGAAAATCACTCGGCTACACGGCTCCCCTAAGCACACGGCCTTGGTATCGGTACGAATACTGTGCATTTTGAAAGGACAACAACGTTGACGCGCCAGGGTGAAAAATTCTAGGTCTGCACAGAATGTTTCAATTAAGTATTATTCTATTAATCCTGCCTTTATGTCTCATTTCAACAATTCAATACTAATGGTAATCTTATTGTCTATAGTATTGCTTTTTTGAATGGATAATGCGGAACAAAGAAAGGCACATTAGCCATGAACTTACGGTAGATGAGTGAGTAACAAAAGACAGGTTGGAGTAGCCCCAGGCTATGTTTTGGAGGGTAAAACGCTAAAGAGGCGTTCATGAAGCCATTACCGATGTATATGTAGAAGAAAAAGCAGATTAGTATTATGGTGATGATGACATCAGTGTTGTGTTTTTCGTCACACCCTTCTCAGTGATCTAAATCGGTGGATCGGGCGACGCGCTGACAAATGTGCAGTTTCGGTGATTTCAAAAGAAGGAGAAGTGTATTATTCACCGTGCCTTCGCAGAAGTTGCGGGTTTGAACGCCGACGACAGAGTTACAGTAGAGCTTACTAAGCGGTTGAATAACGTTGCAATGAAAACAGTCGAGATTGATGACGAACGGAATTCGTGTCGTAAATTTTGTTCGCATAATGCCAGCATGGTGGTTTGCTTCCGGTCTGACCCGAAAAGCCAACGTGCTTTGCTGTCTTTTGGGGAGCAAAATCACCTGGTTTAAAACTGACGTCGGTAAACTTCGGAAAACGTCGGTAAACTTCGGTAAACGTCGGGAAAGTGCGTGGTGCGCAGTCTCTTTTTGGGAGTAAATGTACATACGTTACACGGACCCTAACTACATTTACATCCCTCAGGCTCCACCGGCCCATCGGACCCCTGTGAAACCCGTTTCGCAGGGGTCGAGATAAGAGTGCCGAGATGTTTATAGGGCATAATCCTATTGTTTTTCTTCTCTGCCTAATTTATAGTAAAATGGAAAAGAGGTCAGTGCATTGTCTAAATGTTTTCCAGTTGAACAGTGTCACGAGTTCATGGGCCACGTTGACGCCTTTAAGTTTGGGAGGTCCTCATGACGCATGCCAAGGCAATGAAGTGAACGACACAAGTTTCGTTTTAAAAATAAAGTGTATTGAAACTTGTGTCTTACAAATGTTTACAGGGCACTGGTTACAGGTTCCAGTTACTCTCGACACCCCCAGTCCAAACCACACGAACGGACGGTCTTGGCGAATTATTGCATCACCACTTCCTAAGCCTAGCGCACATCGACCTTGCGACTGGAAGCAACTGAACGCAACAGTCGCTATCGATGTGAGCGGAACGCGCACATCGGTTACGACTGGTCACTGCGGCAACACAATCCAGTCTTCAATCTGGAGCGCGCACATCGAACAGGCAACTGATCATGAACTGAATGCTACACGGAAATTGTCGATGTCTTCCGATCAGACCACTCGGGAGTCATCTTATGGATCATCTAATTCGATCACAATGACCAGGTGTGCTCCACAAACAAAGGAAATTCATTGCCAGAGCGCGCACATCGACAGCGACTGAAGAGAACTAGAAGCAACGGTCGGCAACGAGTAGAACATGAGCAACTGGCTGAACTAGCGGCAACGGTCGGCAATAGCGTTGCCGGGGGGCGCACATCGGCCTGTTTGAGCATCTGATCAGTTGCTGCTGTTTCCAGCCAGTCGCCCACCGTTGCCGGAAACGCCACTGCCGGGAGTTGCTTCCAGTCGCAAGGTCGATGTGCGCTAGGCTTAACGTTGTGCGGCCATCGCATCCTATGATAGTGTTTATTTTCTGTTTGGGTTTTATATGCCGTGAATACATGTACACATCCAGGTGCCAGGGGGTGGAGAACAGTGAGTCAGAGTCCAATCCAATCCAGTGTTTCTCAGTCCAGGTTTTTCGAATGCCCGCCGCAGGTTGGCCTATTGAAGTCTGGGTTCGATTTGTATTTAACTGAAGTCCTTTTTGCTTATAACTTGTAAAATCTCAAAAGAATGCCGTTATTCCAGACGTTTTGTAAGGACTAGGGTTGGTTAGGGTTAGGGTTAGGGTTAGGTACATGTACATGTATTATACGCCTAAACAAAACCGGAAATTGACGAAATACGGTGCCACGTAGTGTACGTACGGTTGCGTTTGATACAGTGGCGCTCCAGACAAGTCGCGGTGGCGCCGGCTGTCGAGAAAAAGTGGCAATACTGTGGCACTTTAACCTATTCGGTCCAAGTAAATTGGTAACTCTGTCGTCAGGTACTAGATACAATCTACGAGTATATATACGTATACAAAACTAGTAGGGAGAGTGGGGCAAAATGGACCCCTCAGGTAATATGCCCCACCCCCCATATACTAGGTTTGCTGTACTGCCGTCTTTTTGACAAGCATGGTTCTTCTTCCCCATCACAGCAGCCATTCCCCTGTACAAACATGACAAAGCTCTGTTCTTGGTCCAATGATGAAGTCAGTTCCTAATACATGTATTCACACCTTAATAAAACATTTTCCCCAAAAGGGATTCATGGGGATTTTCAGTGGTTGGTTCTAAACCTGGCACTGGCACGCCGGTGTAGCAGTAAATAGTGCCCCCCTGTAAAAAGTGTCCACTTCTATTGTTGAATGACGGATTAAGCGGCATGGGTATAGAAACCAATTGTCAGAGATTAGAATGTAACAATAGGATCTTTTGTTCCCCGTACAGTTTTTCCTAGGACATTCTTTCCCTTCACACCTGCACTGGCACTGGTATCATATTATGGCCAGTGTGTACGTACGTAACAGTTATTATTTTGGAAGATAATAGGGCAAACCAGTTTAACATGGATCAATTTAACTTTTTTTTTCTAGTTTTTTTTTAAAGATTTTTCAACATAATTGATCCATGTTAAACTGGTTGGCCCTATTATCTTATTATCTTCCAAAATAATAACTGTTAGGTAAATATACCATTTTGCATGATTTCTGACCATAATAGGCCTATGATGCCAGTGCCAGGTTTAGAACCAACCCGATTTTCAGTATGTGGTTTCTCGCAGTCATATGCATAAAATGACAAAAAATCGTTCATATACTAATTTTTTCCAGGTTTTGGGACAAGATTGATCTCTCCTACACGTACCAGTCTAAATCCAGCTGTCCTCCTGAAACTGCTCATCAGTGAGCCTGAGATGCAAGTGAGCCGGTTCATCACTAGAAGCTGGTGTTATAGCATCTCCTGTCTCTGATGTGCCACAACTTGAAAAACGCAAGAAAGACATCACATGAGCCATCATCCCAGAATCACTTCTCCAGAACTGTTGAAATCTTTACTTTGACTTTGACCTCCAAACTGAGTAACTCAAAGTTAACCCTTAGTAGATTTTGTAATGCATTTGTGAAACAAAATGGCTGCCGGCTCAGGTTAACCTAACTCCAGTGTTACTTTTGAGTACAATTTCATATTTACATACACTTTACTCCGGGTTAACCCTAGAGTAACTTTGCAGAGGTCAATTCTAGTGTTAAAGCAGGGTTAGAGTGCTTTTGAGTAAATTTTTACCTTTAACCCAGAGTTTATTCAAGCATTTGACCTTACACACCAATAGTTGCACCAATAGTTGTGGGCCATTTTGCCCACCCTGGGGAAAATGGCCTAACAGGCACATTTTTTTCTCTTGGTCATCAAAAGTATATAAAACTACTTGAGTCTATGTATTACACAAGAATATATAAGTACCAAGAATGTACAACTCCAAATATGTGCCAAAAGTGAGTTTACTAATTTGCCTCTGGTGACCATGTAACTGAAGGGATCTTAATTTGTAAAGGATTATTGTGTAGGGAAGATCTTTACGAACAAAATGACACCTGCCGCAGTTGTATGCACTCAGAAATAACCGAGCTACAGAGCAGTTTTGAATGGACCATATTTTCGACAAATTGATATCGTACTTGATCTCTGGGTCGGGCATTCTGACCTAAACAACAAATCCATGGTTTCACCAAAATCAAAAAAAATTTGTTTGCCAGTAATATGCCTGCAACTTTACATAAGAATATTGACGTTATTCTAAATAATACAATTCAGTCAAGAACCCTTAAATCTAAACATTGGTTATTTAATTAGAAGGCCTATAATTACCGTACGCCCTCTATTATCAGAAAAAGTAACCTAATGCCCACCCTTTTGATTGATTACTGAGTTGTACATTCTTGGTACTTATATATTCTTGATTACACTTATCCTTTGTTCAACACAAAAGATAAGTATCACACTTAGACTTAAAGAGGAACGGACCCCTTCAAATATAATGACTATTTTTGCTGTTCCAAATGGGTTTGACACCACTCTATGACTGGCAAAATTTTGGTGAAAAAATCTCAGCTCATTTTCAAACTACAGACAAAAATGTATTTATCAGAATTCAAATTTCCCGCTCAATTAGTGATGTCATACCTAGAACCATTTCTATAGTCATCCATTGTGAAATGTACCAAATCTTTATCCAAGAGAGCCTCTCAAGCGCACTTTCTGACTCAAAGTGTTGATTTAGGAGGAAAAGTCCAAAGTAAACACTAACTGCCTCAGGAAGGGTATTATTATTCAACAAGCTGTCGAGATTGACTAAGATATCGAAATCTCTAAATATGGTACTTTCAATTATTTTTGAATTTTCACCTGAATTTCAGGTGTAAAGATCCCCATATGGCTAACTAATTGATTTTCAATCACGGCAACGTGGTTGACATAGAAATATATTCTGTCCAGCTGTCTTAGATACAGGTATAGCACATTTTGCAATGGTCACTATATTGTATTGGTTCTCTGAATGACATCACTAATTGAGCGGGAAATTTGAATTCGAAAATTACATTTTGGTGTTTATTTCGAGAATGGCTGGAAATTTTCAAATCAAACCGTTGTGAGTCCTGAAGTGATATCAAAAGGCATTTTGAGGTGTCGGTAGCCCAGTTTGGCTGGCAAAGTGGTCAGTTCCCCTTTAAGTAGTTTTATGAATACGGGGCCTGGGGCCGTATAACATTAATGTTATCTATTTTTATATCTATCTTGATAAATATTCTTGTAACTGAAATATATTTATGGTTTTACACTCAAAAACAAAGAAACAGTTGTGAAAGGCGAGACTTAATTCGATTTTACCTGATTTGTTAGTACGAGAAGTTGACAATAGGTGGTACACCATAATGTTTACAATTCGAACTAGAGCACCTAGAGAGGTTCCACTGTACCTCTGACACTACCCCAAATTATCAACGTCCTCTGGTTTGTGAGTGTTGTGAGAGTTCAGATGCGGTTCGCCTCATCACACCTGCGCATGAACAAAATAGGGCACACAAAAACGTTGCGTTAAGCCCGCCGCACACGGAGGGCAATTGCCTTCGCCAAAGCGCGGGCCCGCCACTTGGCGAAGGCAATTTCCTCTCGTGTGCGGGCGATTTTCAAGATGATTTTGGCCGTTCCTGCCCGAAAGCCAAATATCCATCGTGTTTAATAATTTTTGCCGGGCCCGCCACTTTCCCCTCGTGTGCGCCGAACGAACGCCAGTTGTCTTTCGTCTTTTCGCGACTGAGCATGCGCGGAGTAAGTATATATATAATATGGCTCAAATAATCCAGCAAATAAAGTTGAACGTCTTAACAGGCCAAAATTCGGCCAAAATAGTCCCACGGCCCTGTCGCCGGTGGTCACGTGGGTTTGTTGATAAACAATATGGCTGCCTTGGACTGGTGTCCGAGGTGAAATGCGCCGCCCAGTGGACAGGTAAGCAGTTCGCCTAAGGTCGTTCCGAATGGCGAGTCAAATGACAGCCCCCGCCGTACACGGCAAGGTTTTTCCTCGCGAGGAAAACATATCAAACACGCTGAATATTTTGCTCAGTGGCCGCTGAGGTAAAAACTCGCAAGGAATCCGCGGCACACGCAAGGAAATTGACTGAGTCAAAATCCTTGAGCGACATTTTGCTCGGCGAATTTCTCTCGTGTGCGGCGGGCCTCATCTTGTAGAACTAGGCCTACCACAATTTGATGAAAATATCATTGTCGTCAACCTGTTAAGACAACTCATCTTGTCAACTCATCTTGTCAACTGATCTTGTCAACTGATCTTGTCAACTCACCTTGTCAACTGATCTTGTCAACTCATCTTTGTCAACTCATCTTGTCAACTCATCTTGTCAACTCATCTTGTCAACTCATCTTGTCAACTCATCTTGTCAACTCATCTTGTCAACTCATCTTGTTGAACCCCCCCCCCCCCCACACACACACACCGATGATTAGCCATATCCAATCACCTTGTACCACCTGTTTTATTGGCAATGACCTATTGTGATGCAGGGGGTATGATGATGGTTGAGATATGGTGTTTGGAAACTTCCCCGGGGAATCATGACGTTGGGAGACCAAATTTCCTTAGACTGGTACAAGGTCCTGATATTTTACATCGGACTTTTGCGTATGTTAGGACCGGTCGTGCCTATCGCATCGTGAATCTGATTGGCCGGTATTGCCGAAGGTGATATGTATCGGATCTATTATGTAGATACCTTTCTATTTTTAACACCGTTGTGACTGGTGGATTTCTTGGGTCAAATGGAGGCCACCTTCTATTTGCATTCCACTACGTCAGCCGTACTGAATAAATTTGCATAATTTACATACAATTTCAGGGTGACGTCACTGGCAGAATTCCTCCAAAAATGGCGGCCAAAACTGCTCCTACCAAACAAGCCACGACTGCAGCGCGCTGGTTGGTAGGATCAGGTACTAAACTCTAAAATTTTCTGTCAGGACTCTTCTTACTTTCAGCAGGATTCACGTTCACTACGACATTTGAAAAGACACCGGGTGAAAACCAAATCGTCATTGACACTGAAAATATCACTGTAGCTTCGAGGATAGCCTGTGCTGCTGTCTGCATATGGAATTTACTCTGCGAATCGTTCCGCCTTGCGGATAGAACTTGTCAGATATTACCAAATATTACAAATGGTTCGTTTTACTTTAAACTTCCACCAAGACAAATTGATCCCCCAGAAAGGTTGTGAATACTGACTGACTGAAGCGAGTATCGGTTAGAAAATAAAGTCCTGGGTCGATATTCATAAACCTAGGCCTACCTGTCAAAGTGTGATACTTATCTTTTGTGTTGAACAAAGGATATGTGTCACACTTAGACTTAAGTAGTTTTATGAATATGGGTCCTGGTCTCAGAAGTCCAACGGGAACATTTACATGTAGGTCTTGTACTATGAGTAAGTGAATGTGAAGTTAAAGGACCGCGCCATTCTCCAACCCAGGGACTAAGTTCGCGAATTGACCCGATTTACTACGTACATTTTGTACTAATGCATTTTTCAAGTTCGTGTTGGTGCCGCTAGGTGGCTCCCTCTACTTCGTTAGTCTAATTACCCATCAGAGATCGAATACCATACTTCTTTAAATCCTCAGCACATTCATTCAATATCGATGTTATTATCAATACAGTGTATCGGGTGCCCCCTCCCCCCCCCCAAAAAAAAAACTGGACTAATTCAAATTCCAATAACGTCACAAATTTGGTAGGCTCTCCAATGAAATTGTGCACACTTTAAAGCCAGACACTATAGACAGATCCCCCCCCCCAAAAAAAAACTGGACTAATTCAAATTCCAATAACGTCACAAATTTGGTAGGCTCTCCAATGAAATTTTGCACACTTTAAAGCCAGACACTATAGACAGATGGGTTATAATCGACGAGCCTAGTCTCGGTCACCCAGCCGCTGTTTCGAATCTGGGGAACCGTAGCAGTACTGTGTGGCTGGCTGCGCAAGACTACACACAGCATTGGGGATTCCTCAAGGGGATTCCCAAAACCTCGATGCAGGATAATGCTATAATATGTGGTTCTATGGTTCTATACACTACGCACGCCTGTAAATGAGGTTGCACTATTATTTCGGCCGAACTGGGGAGTGAGTAGCGGTGCATAGTGTGTGGCTTTAAGAGATAGTTATTGCCTATAATTCCTGCAAATTTCATTAGTTTACGCAATCGGATTTTGCTACAATGAAAAATATTCCAACGAATGTGAAAAAATGACATGCCGAAAAAACCTACCAAATTTGTGCAAAAAACTGGACACCCAGGGTCTTCACAACCGCCTCCCCTTCTCGCGCTTGGTTCAGAGGCAGGGTACGACCGTAAATGACCTGAGATTCTCAGGATGGTCTTGGTTCAGAGGCAGGGTACGACCGTAAATGACCTGAGATTCTCAGGATGGCCTTCGTTCAGAGGCAGGGTACGACCGTAAATGACCTGAGATTCTCAGGATGGCCTTGGTTGAGCTGACTGAAAGACAACCTACACTTGATATTATTCAACCAGAGGAGAAGAATTTTTGGGAGTCGCGTTTCCCTGACTGCCTGCATCTATTAGCACAATAATTTATTTGGATTCCCATCAGGGCCGAAGCCAAAGCACTGGCCCTGGTTAAGTATGGAAGAGGCCATCTCAAACTGCTCATGTTCCTCACTTGGATGGGGTCTTTTACTTTACCTTGCAATGGTGCACGATACAAGGCACCACGGCTCACTTTCCCTTGCGACGGACGTGAAGAGCCAGGGATGATTAACCCCATATGGCCCCATCTTCGATAATCGAAGGGCGATCTGCCCGGGTGCATTTGAACCCAGGACCTGCCGCTTGCTAATCGCACGTGATAACCACTAGGCTACACGGATCCCCAAAGCACATGGCCTTTGTATCGATCGGTACGAATACTGTGCATTTTGAAAGGACAACTACATTGACGCGCCAGGGTGAAAAATTCAAGGTCTGCACAGAATGTTTCTATGAAGTATTATTCTATGTATTTGTAATCCTGCCTTTATGCCTCATTTCAACAATTCAATACTAATGATAATCTTATTGTCTATAGTATTGCTTTTTTGAATGGATAATGCGGAACAAAGGAAGGCACATTAGCCATGAACTTACGGTAGATGAGTGAGTAACAAAAGACAGGTTGGAGTAGCCCCAGGCTATGTTTTGGAGGGTAAAACGCTAAAGAGGCGTTCATGAAGCCATTACCGATGTATATATAGAAGAACAAGCAGATACATGTAAGTATGGTGATAATGACATCAGTGTTGTGTTTTTCGTCACACCCTTCTCAGTGATCTAAATCGGCGGATCGGGCGACGCGCTGACAAATGCACAGTTCGGTTAAATATTTCCAAAGGAGAAGAGTGTATTATTCACCGTGCCTTCGCAAGAGTTGCGGATTCGAACGCCGACGACAGAGTATAGGCGTACCATGTTAAAGGGAGACTCCACTCATTGTAAACTTTTGAATTTTTATCAATCCATGGAGACTATTGCCATGATTTGTGATGTCACTAGTGTCAACAGGCTGACGACCTTTGTAGTGAATGAGCTAATACTGTGACTGCCTAGGCCTGTTGGTTGTACTTTCATGAATATGCATTGAGTACATATGAAATCACATGTGCTGTGAAATGATCCCCTTGGGGTGTAATTAAAATTATGTATTTGCTGATGTTAAAAAATATGACATGTTGGCAGATATCAATGAATTTGAATGTAGGCCTACACGTATTAACGATATTTCAAAATTCAAAATTTTACACAATGAATGGAGTCTACCTTTTAACGTTGCAATGAAAACAGTCGAGGTTGATGACAAATGTACGGTGGCTGATAAAGGCCATCATATTTTTATTTTTCGAAAGGCCATCATATTTTTATTTTTCGTAAGATCATATTTTTATTTTTCGAAAGGCCATCATATTTTTATTTTTCGTAAGATCATATTTTTGTTTTTCGTAAGTCGGGCGCCCGACTTACGAAAAATAAAAATATGATCTTACGAAAAATAAAAATATGATGGCCTTTCGAAAAATAAAAATATGATGGCCTTTATCAGCCACCGTACAAAAGGAATTCATATCGTAAATTTTGTTCGCATAATGCCAGCATGGTTGGTTTGCTTCCGGTCTGACCAGAAAAGCGAACGAGCTCTGCTGTCTTTTGGGGAACAAGATCACCTGTCTTAGAATTGACGTCGGTAAACTTCGGAAAACGTCGGTTAACTTCGGAAAACTCCGGAAAACGTTCGGTTAACGTCGGAAAAGTCGGTGTGCTGGTGCGCAGTCTCTTCTCGGATGTAAATGTTCATGTAGGTTGCACGGACGCCATAAAATCCGAACACACGCATTTAGTGTACGACGTACAGTTACACATGCAGTCTACATTGATAAACTGGTAATTGACACCCGATACGGCTAAAGTTTAGAATTCTTGATCGGAAGTGACGTTACTCCAAGGCACACAATGGAAATCCTATTGTACAATGCGGCTTATTCCGTCAATCGATGACTTTTTTTCGACACTGATTGGGGATTCTAAACTCGTTCCTTCCGTCTGATCAGATTTCACATCCGTTACGTCTTAGTGCCATTGCGAAAATGCTACAACCCATGGACCACTACTTGGTGATTCTGGTGCTGCTGAAGTGTCCGCACGGAGGACAATCCCGAGTGATAGGTGGGTAACACCATGGACCTGGTGAACCAGGGATGTTTTATATGGGTTGCTTTGTCGCACTGCTCTGCTGTCGTCACCGGAGGAATGAAATCATATGAAAGTTATGGATCTGTTACCATATTGTACGGGCACAGACAGACGTAGGAATCAATGAGGAACCGGCGTGCCGTTTATCCCGACAGGTCGGCGCAGCGATCGATGAGACCGAACCGACGTCATTGACGTCGTTTTATGTGCTGACGTTGCGTCATGAAAAAATCTGCTGTACATTTTTCTACAGGAAAAAATAAGATAAAGACGTTGCCGTTATCGCCATCCTACCTCTTTATTCTAAGAAAAAAAGCAAAGAAATTGCAGAAATTTTCATCCGCGACAAGATGGTGTAAATTTTAATGTCATGCGACCGAAAAAATAGGGTTTATTTCACGCCAGAAGTTAATGGAAATGACTGGAAATCACGCTGAAAAAAGAAACTTCGGTCTCATCGATCGCAGCGCCACGTCGTGGCGTTAGTTCGTCCGGTTCCTCATTAGTATAAAAACAGAACGAAATATATGAGAAAAACGTTTCTCTTCTTGAGGGCGAAAGAATCGCCTCAACATCTCTTCCACGCTGGAATAAGTTATCTGGAGGCGATGTTTTGGCTATCAGCTTTCGTCCTAACATCGAATCAGACCAGCATTTCCCGTTCTCTCACCGATTCAAGCCAACATTTTCCGTTCTCTCATCGAATCAGACCAGCATTTTCCGTCCTGTCACTGAATCAGACCACTGTTTTCCATTCTCTCACTAATTCAGAGCAGCATTTTCCGTTTTCTCACTGATTCAGACCAGGATTTTCCGTTCTCTCACTGAACCAGACCACCATTTTTCGTTGCTCATCCAATCAGACCACCATTTTCCGGTCTCTCACTGATTCAGACCAGCATTTTCCATTCTCTCACTGATTCAGACTACCATTTTCCGTTGCTCATCCAATCAGACCAGCATTTTCCGTTTATTCTGACGAAAGCATATACATGTAGGCTACATGTACATTTATGTGAATAAATGATCTTTTGAATACATGTAGTTCCCCCTTGATAATTAGTCTATTATGAAAAAGAAAATATTAAATACCTGTGTATATCAAACAGGATTTTGGCCACTGTCGCAGCTCTATGGAGGAAAGGACATCATAGCCGGGAACAACGGAAATTTAACCGGCCGAAATGTGAAACCAGGAGCTGGCCCCTCAGAATATCCACGAACTGCACTGCGTGGCAAATATGACCAATGGATTCCGATCCCCCCTATGAGATTAAGGGGCCGACTGGGTTATTTTGGTTACGAGATATATGTTAAATTTAGCCACGAGATTGCTCAAAAGCATCCTATGGTGGTTGCCATTATTTTTGGCTTTGCATTGAATGGAGGGGTCCTCTACAATGCCGACTTCGGTGCGTTTCACATATGGTGTATGTACGGTATGGGAAAACCGTTCTTTACTGAGAGGCACGTGGAACCAGGCTGCGCCAATTTCTCTACCCCTGATGACGGGAGCTGGATAAGGGTCAACGTTGATTTTGATGTCTTTGCCAATAAGATAACAATCACCAGGAGCCAAAATGGCAAGCAGTGTGCTATCAGTTATCGTGAGAGAAATCCTTCGTTAGTTCAATTCTTTCAAAGGGTAGTTCAAACTGCACCGGCTAATTTTGACATTGGTGCCTCGGGCCATTTTTCCTTGCCTTATTTTATTGGAAGCATGTGTTGTTTTCTTGTATACGTTGACAAGAAGCCCGTGCGATCTTTAGAAAGTGGAAGTGAAGGTAGGCGTAATCTTCTAGAACTACCACAATTTGATGAAAATATCATGGTCGTCAACCTGTTACGACAATGAGGAACCCGCGTGCTGTTTACCCCGACAGGTCGCCGCTGCGAGCGATGCGACCGAAGCGACGTTATTGACGTCGTTCTGTAGGTGTTGACGTTGCGTCATGAAAAAATCAGCTGTACATTTCCTACAGGAATAATGAGATAAAGACGTTGCCATTATCACTATCCCAGTTCTTCATTTTAAGGAAAAAAGCACCCAAAAATGCAGAAATTTCATCTGCTACAAGATGATGTAAATTTTATTGCCAGGCGAACGAAACAAAAGGGTTGTTTTCACGCCGGAAATAAATGGAATTAACGTTTGAAAAAAGAAACTTCGGTCGCACCGCTCACAGCGCCACGTCGTGACGTTAGTTCCTCCGGTTCCCCATTCATCAATAGTCAAAAGATTACGTGAGAGGAAAAGGGCGAAAAGTCGGGAACAAAATTGAACAATGCGAAAAGTGTGATGATTTTAGTGGTGAGAATGCCTGGATGCCAGCTCGCCTAGGCCTATACAGCCTGAACCTCCGACGATTAGCCGTACCCAATTCACTTGTACCACCTGTTTTATTGGCAATGACCTATTGTGATGCAGGGGGTATGATGATTGAGATATGGTGTTTGGAAACATCCCCGGCGAATCATGGCGCTGGAAGACCAAATTTTCTTAGACTGGTACCCGGTCCTAACATCGGACTTTTGCGTATGTTAGGACCGGTCGTGCCTATCGCGTTCGTGAATCTGATTGGCCGGTTTGGCCCAGGTGATAAGTATAGGAACTATTATGTCAATACCTTTCTATTTTTAACACCTCTGTGATTGGTGGATTTCCTGGGTCAAATGGAGGTCACCTTCTATCTGCATTCCAGGACGTCAGCCGTATTGAGAATTGAATAAATTTACATAATTTACATAAAATTTCCAAGTGACCTCACTGGCAGAATTCCTCAAAAATGGCGGACAATACTGGTCCTACCAAACAAGCCACGACTGCAGCGCGCAGGTTGGTAGGATTAAGTACTAATCTAAAGTTTTCTGTCAGGACTCTTCTTATTTTCAGCAGGATTCACGTTCACTACGACATTTGAGAAGACACCGGGTGAAAACCAAATCGCCATTGACACTGAAAATACAACCGTATCTTCGAGGATAGCCTGCGCCGCTGTCTGCATATGGAATTCAGTCTGCGAATCGTTCCGCCTCGCGGATACAACTTGTCAGATATTACCAAATATTACAAATGGTTCGTTTTACTTTAAACTTCCACCCAGACAATTTGATCCCCCAGAAAGGTTGTGAATACTGACTGAAGCGAGTATCGGTTAGAAAATAAAGTCCTGGGTCGATATTCATAAACCTACTTAAGTCAAAGTGTGATACTTATCTTTTGTGTTGAACAAAGAATAAGTGTCTCACTTACGATCAATATTATTGCACAATATGAGGATCACAATGGGCAATACTACTGTCAATCTTTCTTCTAATTATGCTAGAAGCACACGACCACCCATTTGGGCCCCATATTGTGCAATAATATTGCGCCGTGTATGGGCGGCTTAAGTAGGTTTTATGAATATGGGTCCTGGGGCGTATGCACTAAACATCTTAAGTGTAAAACTTCCCTTATCTTTTGTTCCGGACAATAGTTTGAGGGAAATTTTGCTACAAAGAAAAATATTCCAACGCATGTGAAAAAATGACATGCCGAAAAAACCTACCAAATTTGTGCAAAAAACTGGACACCCAGGGTCTTCACAACCGCCTCCTCTTCTCGCGCTTGGTTCAGAGGGAGGGTACGACCGTAAATGACCTGAGCTGAGATTCTCAGGATGGTCTTGGTTCAGAGGGAGGGTACGACCGTAAATGACCTGAGATTCTCAGGGTGGCCTTGGTTCAGAGGCAGGGTACGACCGTAAATGACCTGAGCTGAGATTCTCAGGATGGTCTTGGTTCAGAGGGAGGGTACGACCGTAAATGACCTGAGATTCTCAGGATGGCCTTGGTTCAGCAGACTGAAAGACAACCAGCCTACACTTGATATTATTCAATCAGAGGAGAAGAATTTTATAGGGAGTCGAGTTTCCCCGACTGGCTGCATCTACAAGCACAATAATGTATTTGATTTTCCATCAGGGCTGAAGCCAAAGCATTATTCGCCCTGGTTAAGTACGGAAGAGGCCATCTCAAACTGCTCATGTTCCTCACTTCGATAGGGTCTTTTACTTTACCTTGCAATGGTGCACGATACAAGGCACCACGGTTCACTTTCCCTTGCGACGGACGTGACGAGCCAGGGATGATTAACCCCATATGGCCCCATCTTCGATAATCGAAGGGCGATCTGCCCGGGTGCATTTGAACCCAGGACCTGCCGCTTGCTAATCGGACGTGATAACCACTAGGCTACACGGATCCCCAAAGCACATGGCCTTTGTATCGGTACGAATACTGTGCATTTTGAAAGGACAACTACATTGACGCGCCAGGGTGAAAAATTCAAGGTCTGCACAGAATGTTTCCATCAAGGATTATTCTATGTATATTAATCCTGCCTTTATGCCTCATTTTAACAATTCAATACTAATGGTAATCTTATTGTCTATAGTATTGCTTTTTTGAATGGATAATGCGGAACAAAGAAAGGCACATTAGCCATGAACTTACGGTAGATGAGTGAGTAACAAAAGATAGGTTGGAGTAGCCCCAGGCTATGTTTTGGAGGGTAAAATGCTAAAGAGGCGTTCATGAAGCCATTACGGATGTATATATAGAAGAAAAAGCAGATAAAGTATATGGTGATGATGACATCAGTGTTGTGTTTTTCCGTCACACCCTTCTCAGTGATCTAAGTCGGTGGATCGGGCGACGCGCTGACAAATGAGCAGTTCGGTTATTTCAAAAGCAGGAGAAGTGTATTATTCACCGTGCCTTCGCAAGAGTTGCGAGTTCGAACGCCGACGACAGAGTATACGCGTACCACTCCACTCTTTGTAAACTTCTGAATTTTTATCAATCCATGGAGACTATTGCCATGAGTTGTGATGTCACTAGTGTCAATAGGCTGACGACCTTCGTAGTGAATGAGCTAATACTGTGACTGCCTAGGCCTATTGGTTGTTCCTTCATAAATATGCAGTGAGCACATTTGAAACCACATGTCCTGTGCAATTGTCCCCTTGGGATGTAATCAAAATACTTAAAATGATGAGTTTGCTGATGTTAAAAAAATATAACACGTATTAGGCCTAACGATATTTCAAAATTCAAAATACACAATGAATGGAGTCTCCCTTTAACGTTGCAATGAAAACAGTCGAGGTTGATGACGAAAGGAATTCATGTCGTAAATTTTGTTCGCATAATGCCAGCATGGTTAAGCGGGGTTCATTGGCGCACGAATCCGGTCCGTTTTCAGTCCGTTTGCTCCTACTTTTCCGGATACAACAACGCTGAAGTCTATTTGATCATAGATTTTTTACGGACCTGAAGCGGACAAAATCCGTGTGCCAATGAACCTTGCTTTAGTTTGCTTCCGGTCTGACACAAAAAGCGAACCAGAATTAGTATTGAACCGGTTGGGCTTCGATAGGCCTAGGCCTAGGGGTGGTTTACCATGATGTAGCGATGTTGAACTTGATGCTTTCGCTGCTACACGAGAGAAAAGCGACGTTCTCTCATAAAGCAGCGAAAGCATATACTCTCTCTATGATATTATGCATTTAAGAAGTAGGCCTAGGGCTAGGGGCAAACCACACGATCAGTCCTCATACACGAGGTGAGGGGAGTCACGTCAGTGCAGACCACCCAACCTAACCTAACCTAGCTAGCGTGTCGCCTAGGCCTAGGGCACACACAGCAGACATGCCGGCAGAGCTGGGCAGAGGCCAACCAACGTTAAACGACCCACACACACGAACATCACAACATCCATGGTCATGACAACACATAGTCAGAGTAGAGACCCCGAGTCGCAGGCCACCAAGTCACCTGCCCGCCAGCAAAAAGGCCTAGGCCTAGCTATAGATGAGAACAAACTTCGTAATTAGGTCATTGCCATGGATAATTCGCGCATGCGCATTTTGCTGTTTTCCTTGGTCCAAGCCGGAAGTCAATGTTTTAATGGCTTTCAACGAAGGATTGCCGGTGGGTCGCACATTTTGCCGTTTTCTGTGGGCTTTTCGCCCAGCTTTGTGTTTATAAGTGTGTTGGTCCTCGAGATAATAACCTGGTGCTCCTGAAAATCGTTACCATCATGAAAATCGGGTTAGATTTATAGGAAAAGTCGCCCGGGTTGGGTCTCCGAATGGACAAAAATGGCGTTGCACGTGGCCGGTCGATCGCGAATTCACCCCATTCTTCGCTCAAACTTTGGGAAACCGGCGGGGAAACCAGTGATTTTTCCGTTCCTCAACTGTTACCAGACCCGTTCACAGTGTAATTAAGGGCTCCCGTGCAGAAATATCGAAGAGAACCACCAAAAATGCTGCCGATTGCCGGAATCCTTCGTTGAAACCAATGTAAACACACCAGCCTCCGCGTTGTCAAGGAAAATGGCTACTGCGCATGTGCGGGTTGCCAAGAAATCGCCATGACGTAAACGACGACCTAATTTTATGGTGGTTGTTATGGTGGTTGACCGGTGCAGAGAACGGTGTTCCTGAAGTGTCGAACAGCCGAGAACGCGTTCGGGAACGTGTTCCTGTTCCCGAATCTCACACCACCTCGGCTGGTGGTGCAGACGGGAACAGTCGAGAACAAAGATGGCGGACACTGGCGGCAACTTTTAATAAATATTTTTTGTCAGATCATAATGTAATTATTCGAGGTTTAGGATCAAGCAGAAATGACATGAATGACATATCCTTATTCTAAACTGAATAATCTGGAAGTACATGTACTTGAAAAACTTTGGGACTTTTAGGACGCCGAAAGTGAAACCATAGTAACCTGCACTTTCCTATTCGAGACTCAAGAACACTTTCCTTGTTCACGGCCTGTTCGGGTGCAGATGAGAACAGGGAGTCGAATACACCCATAGAGGCTATGCACTGACGTCATCAAATGACGTCATCAATGGGTATGCCGCCACGCTGGATGGTACGGAGCAGATACAGACCGTCACATGCGCTGCGTCGTTCCATCCAACATGGCGTCACGCGGGCTGATGACGTCACGTGCATAACCTCTATTTTATAGTAGTTGTCTTAGATTGGGGGGAGCCGATTGGGGTAATGATTATACTGATGACACAGATCAGATGGGAACATGTAGGCCTGCCTACGACATGTACGATCATGACGATGTTTGACAGTCATCATGGTCATGTTTATTTGTATGTTTCATGTGTTTGTTGCATGTGTTGTGAAACGGCTGAGCAGAATGGACTAACTTCGTTTTCGAACAGCGATCATGACACCATCGGTGACGTCACTTATTCAGCGAGCGAAATGGGCTAAATTCATTATCGTGCAGCGTCGTCCCTGAGAATAATTTATGGCCCAGATCGATGATGACGTCACATCTTCATCGCCGGTTACCAAAAAACGTTTCAAACTCATCACTCGATCCCGTTTTGGACTAATTTTCACATGAGTTACTCTCAGAATTCTGATACACACCGATCCTGTACGGTTTGAACGCCCGTCTTACTCTTTTAAATTCAGAATCAGGTGACAAAGTTTCAGGCGAAATTTCCCCTCCAAGGCCAAAATGATAGCTGTGAAACGCACACGTAATTAGCAAGCTTCGCTGATTTGCCGCTACGCGGCGGTTGGTTTCGTTGCGTCGAGCTCTGCTGTCTTTTTGGGAACAAGATCACCTGGCTTAGAACTCCGGAAAACGTTCGGTAAACGTCGGAAAAGTCGGTGTGCTGGTGCGCAGTCTCTTCTCGGATGTAAATGTTCATGTAGGTTGCGCGGACGCCAAAAAATCCGAACACACGCATTTAGTGTATGACGTACAGGTATACATGGAGTCTACATTGCTAAACTGGTAATTGACACCAGATACAAGGATAAACTCTACGACACACTTGTATAAAACGGGTTCCTCAGGCACCAGATACAAGATACACTAGAATACGTCTATAAAACTAGTACCTCTGACACTGCTCCAAATTACCAACGTCATCTGGTTTGTGAGTTGTTTCGGTCTGATCAGATTTCACACCCGTTATGTCTTAATGCCATTGCGGAAATGCTACAATTTATGGACCACTACTTGGTGATTCTGGTGATGCTGAAGTGTCCGCACGGAGGACAATCCCGAGTGATAGGTGGGTAACACCATGGACCTGGTGAACCAGGGATGTTTTATATGGGTTGCTTTGTCGCACTGCTCTGCTGTCGTCACCGGAGGAATGAAATCATATGAAAGTTACGGATCTGTTACCATATTGTACGGGTACAGACAGACGTAGGAATCAATTTGTAGGCTATACCAGCTGAACAATATATTTGAAAAAAAAAACGTTTCTCTTCTTGTGGGCGAAAGAACCGCCTCAACATCACTTCCACGCTGGAATAAGTTATCTGGAGGCGATGTTTAGGCTATCAGCTTTCCTCCTAACATCGAATCAGACCAGCATTTCCCGTTCTCTCACCGATTCAAGCCAGCATTTTCCGTTCTCTCATCGAATCAGACCAGCATTTTCCGTCCTGTCACTGAATCAGACCACAATTTTCCATTCTCTCACTAATTCAGAGCAGCATTTTCCGTTTTCTCACTGATTCAGACCAGGATTTTCCGTTCTCTCACTGAATCAGACCACCATTTTCCGTTGCTCATCCAATCAGACCACTATTTTCCGTTCTCTCACTGATTCAGACCAGCATTTTCCGTTCTCTCACTGATTCAGACCAATATTTTCCGTTGCTCATCCAAACAGACCAGCATTTTCCGTTTATTCTGACGAAAGCATATACATGTAGGCTACCGGTACATGTACATTTATGTGAATAAATGATCTTTTGAATACATGTAGTTCCTCCTTGATAATTAGTCTATTATGAAAAAGAAAATATTAAATACCTGTGTATATCAAACAGGATTTTGGCCACTGTCGCAGCTCTATGGAGGAAAGGACATCATAGCCGGGAACAACGGAAATTTAACCGGCCGAAATGTGAAACCAGGAGCTGGCCCCTCAGAATATCCACGAACTGCACTGCGTGGCAAATATGACAAATGGATTCCGATCCCCCCTATGAGACTAAGGGGTCGACTGGGCTATTTTGGTTACGAGATATATGTTAAATTTAGCCACGAGATTGCTCAAAAGCATGTTATGGTGGTTACCATTACTTTTGGCTTTGCATTGAATGGAGGGGTCCTCTACAATGCCGACCTCGGTGCGTTTCACATATGGTGTATGTACGGTATGGGAAAACACTTCTTCACTGAGAGGCACGTGGAACCAGGCTGCGCCAATTTCTCTACCCCAGATGACGCGAGCTGGATAAGGGTCAACGTTGATTTTGATGTCTTTGCCAATAAGATAACAATCACCAGAAGCCAAAGTGGCAAGCATTGTGCTGTTAGTTACCTTGAGCGAAATCCTTTGTTAGTTCAACTATTTCAAAGCGGAGTTCAAACTACACCGGCGAATTTTGACATTGGTGCCTCGGGCCATTTTTCTTTGCCTCATTTTATTGGAAGCATGTGTTGTTTTCTTGTATACGTTGACAAGAAGCCGGTGCGATCTTTAGAAAGTGGAAGTGAAGGTAGGCCTAATCTTCTAGAACTACAACAATTTGATGAAAATATCATTATAATCAACCTGTTACGACAATGAGGAACCCGCGTGCCGTTTATCCCGACAGGTCGGCGCTGCGAGCGATGCCACCGAAGCGACGTTATTGACGTCGTTTTAGGTGGTCATGTACCTGTAATCCGTGGCCAGTGCATTTACCATTAGAAATGGCGAGATGCCTGTGCTCGTAGATTTGTCCCAGAGTTTCGTTGGAAGGAACCGTTCGGACACAACGTACCCCTAGCCTAATGCTTAAACCGTAAAGTTTTCGTTGTGGGTTGACCATGATAATTTCAGGGTTTGGGGGTGCTGAAAATATGAGGGGTAATTTCGCACGATATTTCAATGCAGCCACTCCATATCGGCGTAGTAATACACTTAGCCCACTGGAAAACAGGCTTATGATACCATCGCTGTCAAACTTTCCCAAAAGTTGAAAATTATTTTTCTCTTAATTATTTCTGTGTCAAACAGAATATTTAAGATCCTTTTATTCGATATTATCTATGATAAATGGAGAAAACTGGGTTTTTAAAGATCTACTTAGAAAAAAGAAACTTCGGTCGCACCGCTCACAGCGCCACGTCGTGACGTTAGTTCCTCCGGTTCCCCATTCATCTAGTCAATAGATTACGTGAGAGGAAAAGGGCGAAAAGTCGGGAACAAAATTGAACAATGCGAAAAGTGTGATGATTTTAGTGGTGAGAATGCCTGGAGGCCAGCTCACCTATACAGCCTGAACCTCCGACGATTAGCCGTACCCAATTCACTTGTACCACCTGTTTTATTGGCAATGACCTATTGTGATGCAGGGGGTATGATGATTGAGATATGGTGTTTGGAAACATCCCCGGCGTATCATGGCGTTGGAAGACCAGATTTTCTTAGACTGGTACCCGGTCCTAACATCGGACTTTTGCGTTTGTTAGGACCGGTCGTGCCTATCGCGTTCGTGAATCTGATTGGCCGTTTTGGCGCAGGTGATAAGTATAGGAACTATTATGTTGATACCTTTCTATTTTTAACACCTCTGTGATTGGTGGATTTCCTAGGTCAAATGGAGGTCACCTTCTATCTGCATTCCAGTACGTCAGCCATATTGAGAATTGAATAAATTTATATAATTTACATAAAATTTCCAAGTGACGTCACTGGCAGAATTCCTCCAAAAATGGCGGACAATACTGGTCCTACCAAACAAGCCACGACTGCAGCGCGCAGGTTGGTAGGATTAAGTACTAATCTAAAGTTTTCTGTCTATTGATGAGGAAAAATGAAAATAAAATGAAAACGAAAATTACAACATGTTTTTTAAGATTGCAAAAAGGACAACCAGAATCAAAGATTAGAACATCAACGAATCACACCTGACACCGTGGTTAATCCGATTCGTGATGCCAGAAGATATATTTTTCAATATGTTACCGATAATGCAATCAAAGCCGTAGTTCAGAGAAACGTTGGTTGGGAAAATTCTCGCAGCTACGAACACCATTCCTGCACTGCACAGTCATGGTGACTGACTAATGACTTGGGACCTGTTTCATAAAGTGACTTTAAGCTAATGGTACCATTAACTTCATTGCATTTTCCATTTGGTTAAAGGTACCATTAGCTTTAAGTCACTTTATGAAATAGGCTCTTGTTCTCGAGATTTCCAAAATAGAACATTTATAAAAGGGGTATTCGAAAACCCTGGACTGAGAAAACCTGGATTGGATTGGATTGGACTCTGACTCACTGCTCTGCACCACCTGACCGCAATGGTTCATGGGCTCGCCGCCTGGCGAAAAAACTGCGTAGCCAGCAAAATGCTTTATAAAAGGCCTATTCATACATATACAACAAATCTCAGAAATGGGGCCTGTTTCATAAAGTGACTTTAAGCTTATGGTACCTTCAACCAAATGGAAAATGCATTGAGTTAATGGTACCATTAACTTAAAGTCATTTATGAAACAGGCCCCTGGTTTTTAATATATATCATATCATATATCATATATCATATCATTTTACCGGCGTCGTAACCCTGTTGGGTTTTTGCCGGAGGTATGGAGTCCACGACAGGCTACAGTCCACCTGTGTGGGGTCTTTTACTTGCCCTGGCATAGACACTCAGGTACAAGGGACCACGGCTTTCAGTCCCATCCGACGGACCCTCGAGTTTTTCACATTTTGTTTCACAATTATATGCCTTCGCCCGGAGTCGAACCCGCGCCGACCCATTGCACAGTTTGGAAGTCAAGCGCGCTAACCACTCGACCACCGGACTTAGGCATTAAAGGGACATTTTAAACTACAGTGCTGAAGGCGACAGAACCTCTTTATTTGATCAGTCTTGATAGTTCAGGCACAATATTATTAAAGAAAGAGTAGCTTCCCCTACATTTTCTTTTCATTATGTTTATTTTCATAATGATCGTTCGACAATGCTGGAAGACAGTGAAGGATGTTCCCAATCACAAGTTTGCTAATCAAAGCCTGATCACCAATTATCAGCCCCTTAACTCTCTTCAAAGTAGTTTGGAGCCAGATACATAAAAGACACTACAATCACGTCCCCCCTGCGATCAATCCTTTTCAATATGGATTTTTCTTGGGCTTCTGAACTCTACCCAGCTAGTTGTAATTACTTACCAGGCGAGCGTATTGAAATGGACAGTCGTTGAAATGAATTGAATATTGTTCAAGTGGCAAGTTCGTGCTGTGCATGTCACCAACACAGGCAGATTGAGCTCAAATGATTCAGTGCTGAGCGTTTGGTGATGTAGGCCATGACCTGGTACCGACTGACATTTTTTCAGGTCAGAGGACGTCATAACTAGACCATCTTGAGAATCTCATTTACGGTCGTACCCTCCCTCAATGCCCTGAGGACATCCACCCCGTTTCGGTGGATTAGAGGGACATTCCCTCATGTGTGCCCGCCAATTGGTAGTTCACAAATAAACCATGCAATGCAGTGGGGAAATGCCACTTGATGTAATAACCAAATATTGCGCCTAGTGCTACAACGTCTGCACATAGATCTGGCGTAACGAGTTACCGGATACCAGTCTCGTAGCATTGCATCTCATTCCATAATTTATGCACACTGTCGAATGATAGCTGCCCCAAACACATGAACTGGATCATACATTCGTGTTTTGAACCCATTGGTACGTACTCGTTATCTAGATAATCCGTGAGAATCATTTTGACGGGAAGTTTATTCAGGAACAATCAGAAATTCAGCGAGTTTGTCAGCGAATCGAAAAATTTTTACAGCTGCCATATTTGGGAATGACCAAGACGGGATAGAAGCTTCGCTGTGATTTGCTGAATTCGGCGGAGTCCAGTACTAGATCTACTCCGCTGGTTCGCCGCTAAAATGGCATGGATGTCGCCAGGGTCTGAACCAAGCGCGAGAAGGGGAGCCGGTTGTGAAGACCCTGGGTGCGAGGATGTAACTAGACCTGAACGCAGAAAACATCCCGCACACATCATAAGGACAGCCATCTGTACACTCGTCCCCAGTGGTTGGTTGGCCATAGGTAGGCTATAGTCTAGACCCACTAAACACTGGCATGACTGGCGCCAAAAGTGAAGGATCAGCAATAGACGGCGCTGTTTGATGAGGGATCCAATCATAAGCCATCATCACAGGTTTAACCGACGCCGCCCCGTAACACACTTTCTGATTGGTTATATAATAAGTCTACACAATGTACAGTTGTATATTCATGCTTTTCCGATTAAAAAGTCAACAAGATTAACGCCGTTTGCAAATTTGATCGATGTTTAGGACATTTTGAAGGGGATATATAATCCAGTTGCTTCATTTAAGGTGGACGAGAAACACTAATTTGGTCCGTTTACTCAGCAAGTCGCCACGGCAGCTTCCAAGCGGGGGTTTCACACTTTCTGATTGGTTATATAATAAGTCTACACAATGTACAGTTGTATATTCATGCTTTTCCGATTAAAAAGTCAACAAGATTAACGCCGTTTGCAAATTTGATCGATGTTTAGGACATTTTGAAGGGAATATATAATCCAGTTGCTTCATTTAAGGTGGACGAGAAACACTAATTTGGTCCGTTTACTCAGCAAGTCGCCACGGCAGCTTCCAAGCGGGGGTTCCCCGAATCGGACAGCTAACGCCGTCTATTGGTGATACTTTGGGCTCGCATCAACTAGAAGCAGTTTCTGAGCGCCGGTAACATAGTGGGTAGCGGTTTGAAACTGCGGAGGGAGTTTACGCCATCTGGTGCTCAATTGATGAATCAAGGTTGGCCTACTTTCCCACATGCATGAATGATTGCGCTCTTCCAGTTTATGACTACCCTCCCCCTGGGATAGCAGCCATTTTTATTTGTGCTCGACAATATAAACATCCACATCCATGCACAAGATGTCATTGAAATGATACGATACAGTCAATATTAACGTCTTTGATATGATTGCCATTTTTTGCGGTTATAACCGCCCATAATTATGACCTACTGCGCACTACATCATGACGAATAAGGGAGGTGTGCACATTATGGCGACACCGTACTACCCGAGCTGAAGGAAAAATACGACGATTAACTCCCCAAATAACATGTCGAGTCCGGGCAGCCAGTCAGGCCACCTCGGATTTATGCACGCAGGCATTCGGAACTTCCGAAGGCAACTGCTCGGCAATTTCCGTAGACACTCGCATTTCCCCTCGGACACAATTCCAAGGCAGCCATCTTGAATGCGCAGTGATTGCCTTCAGTTTATGTGGCTTTGGATGCGGTCGCCTCATCACACCCTGCGCATGAACGAAATAGGTCACACAAAAACGTTGCGTTATTGATCAATAACTGGCAGATTGGGTGAGATATCGGTAAGTTTATATATAATATGCCTCAACTTATCCAGGAAATAAGGTTGAATATCTTAGCAGGCCAAAATTCGGCGAAAATAGTCCCACGGTCGGTCACGTGGCTTTGTTGATAACAACATGGCTGCCTTGGACTTGTGTCCGAGGTGAAATGCGCCGCCCAGTGACAGATAAGCAGTTCGCCTCAGGTCGTTCCGACTTGCACGCTGGTTTATCCCGAAGGCAGCCATACACTTCCATGTAGGCTCGACTGCCTCTCCTGGCATCGATATAACAGGTGTATTAATAACAGTTTATAACATTATCAATTTGCCGCTTGAATGGCGGGCTAGCACAATTTGACATTTGATGTATCACAGCGCTGTCAAAGGCCAGGATTGACAGCGAGTCCAATTTTACGTCTCTATGGTCATGTCTATATTAAGAACAATTTATTGAGGAAGAGGAAAGCACGGCAAAATGATCCGGGAGCTCCTTGATGATCGGACGGATTTTTGAGGGATATCACGTACATGTATGGGCCGATATATCCGCAAATAATGGAAAATAAAGACGTTGTTAGTCACGATCTCCACAGGGCGTTTCAAAAAAAAGTTGTCATCTCTAAAATATCTCCTAGAACCCCAACCCATGAATATTTTTGGCTCAGATTTTGTAAGCTGCTAGGTGTAGACATACTCATAATGTTTATGTAATGGTTGTATGATGGTGTCTTGTTATGACGGAATAGTGACCCCAAAAGTAAAAGGGTCCGAAATGTAGGTGTCCTCCAAACAATAAAAGAACCATGATGATGTAAGTGCACTGAGGACATTTCAATGACTGGGCTGAAGGGAACTCTGCAAACCCTTCTGAATGGCCATGTGGAAGGTAGATTCCAGTAATCCTGGCAAATTCTGTAGCCTACGCAACAAATGAAATAAGTGTTTATTGCTTTCAAATAAATCTTTCCTTTTTTTTGCATTTTGCACCTGCTCAGTCCGAGGCCTCTTATTCATCCATGCATGAAGCGGTCAGAGCCAATTTCTCGAGCACCTCCATGCATCCTGACCTATCTACATACCAAATCTGAGCCAAAAATATTCATGGGTTTGGGTTTTGGAGATATTTTAGAGATGACAACTTTTTTTGAAACACCCTGTAGTCGTTGTGATATGATCTTGAATCGTTGTAGAGAAATACGTTCGGCGGTGTAAGGTTTTTCAGTGATCCCCATCTGTGAGTGTTCCCTTCCATTAGAGGCTCTGCACCTACGTCATAATCCTTGCGTAGGCCTAATTAGCTCATTCATGCACATTAGCCATGGGTCTGGAGGGAAACTTTACATTACAGAATCAAATGTACTAGAAAAAGTGTGAATTGCTGATTTTCACACGCCCGATAAAGCCTCACAGATATCATGACATATAACGTCATTTTTTGCGTATATAACCGCACATACACTCGTCTCAAATTATAAACAAACATCCTGACCAATATACCGAAACAATGTAATCATAAGGGAAGTCGATGAACATGCAGTTGTTTTTTCATTGCCACCGATTTATACTTATCTTGCAGCTCTTCGAACAACATGTTATGATTGCAAATATTTCCAGCTGCGCGCGGTTATGTTTCTTTTTGTTAGGATAGGATCCTTTGCCGACTGGCAAGCACTGGAAGTAGGCCTAGGCTTAATCAGATATATACACCGTTAGCCTTTAACAAATGATGTATCCCATCGGAGGAGAATGCATAAAAAACAACAAAGGTTTGCATGTGATAGGCATATCTGCAGTTGTTGCCATCTTAAATCTTTTGCAATCTGAAGGCTTGATATAAGTCTTTTAAAGGGCCACTTTTTGTCGATAGCCGACGCCACCGGCGGTGATTGCATCATTCTCCAACACCGTAGTCTTGCCTTTCGCCCCAGAGTTGGAGAATGTATGATTACAATACAATACATGCATACAATGTACGTGGATACCCTGGAGGGGTTAACAGAAAATCACAGGCGTTTTTTTCACGTCGTGAATTTCGAAATGTCATTCCAAAGTTCATTTAGCTTTTATGTATTGACATGGGAGCAGCATATCGAAGGATAGGCCTTCATTATAATAATCTGCGCGTTTAACCCTGGTTCACACTGCAGGCGCGGTGCGATGCGGTGCGATTCGTGCCTGATTGTTTCCACAGGCTAAGAAACCATTCACGCGATTTTCTTGCCGCGCGATGTCGCATCCTTTGTCCAGGATCAACGCGGCGGAAACAAATAATGCTGTCGAGCGTCTGCCGCTCGAAAATCGCGTGAATGGACAGCCGGCCTTAAGCCTATAGCTGTTCACACTTGCGGTGCGACGCGATGCGGCAAAGACCAGTTTCCACTTGCGTGCGATTGGGCAACGTGCGCGATTTACCTTTGTTTGCGTGTAGTGCGGCAGGAAATAGCAAAGCCCTTTGCAGCGCGCGTCAACGAATCGCGTTCGGTGGAAACGGGCCTTTGAAGGCCCGTTTCCCGTTTCCCGTTTTCCACTGAACGCCCGTCTTCTTTTTAAGAAGGCTGTAATCCTTTGTTCAGATCCGATCGCGCCGCGTTGCACCGCGCCTGCAGTGTGAACTAGGCTTTATATAGCGCTATTTTACTGCAATGTAGTCACAAAGCACTTCGCATCATCACCCTAGCTTAGGCCTGTGCAATCCAGATCAATGTCCACTGCCTGGGAATTTAATTAGAGTCGGGCTACCACAAATCGCACATTAGATATTCACATAAACCATCTCTGCCAGTTACGCACCCCTTTTAAAGTGGGCCGGATGCATAAAACATCCTAAGTGTAAAATTTCCCTTATCTTTTTGTTTGGAACAATATACATGTAGTTTAAGGGAAATTTTATACTTAAGATGTTTTATGCATATGGCCCCTGGGCTGGGTGGGGTGAGCCAATTGAGGAAAAGAGATTTAGCCGAAGTCTCACGCCAAATGGGTAGCGAACCTGGGACATTCCGACCACTAGCCAGAGACCCAAGCCACTACACCACAGCGGTTGCAATGCAGGAAAAGATACCCTTCAGTAAAATATGGCAATAGTGTGGGGAGAACGGAGTAAAAAGGGAAATATTCAAACCAATGTTCGATTGAGGCCAAGACAGACAACTACATCCGATCAGCAAAGGAACAAGCCTGGTGGTGACAGGGGTTCGCTATGTCGAATAAGCATGGTTGGGGAGAAGGGAGGAATGTGGAGGAAGTTGTGACTGTAAACCCACTGCACACAATCTGACGGGAAAAAGCTTGGCTGAACATGTGAACGCAGGGGTGGCTCCCACCCCTACGAAAAATCGACGCGACCACGCAATACCCAGCGCTCATAGCGGACAAATCGAGGAACTACACTTTGTACACGAGCTCGGCGAGAAATCGCCGAAATTTGTACCTTTGCTGACGTTTTTTCGTACTGCCCAACTAATCAGGTCGAAAGCTAGTGGTACACTATCACCAGACGCAATATGACGTTAAGATACCGCAAAATAAGGCCGTAAACGTCAAGGAAAGCTGACGTCTAAAAATAGCTTCAAAACTGGTGTGAAAATAGGGGTCCATATGGTCGCAGCTAGCGCTCCAAGCGGCTCCATAGCGAACCAACAAAACTCTCCCAAAGGAATACGTAGACCGATTGTTCAAAATCAACAGACCCCTTCTAATACGACACAAACAGACTGGAGTGGAACCCAGGCGCTCCACTCTCATCTGTGTCGCTTGTATCACCGCACTAGAAATTTCCATGACGGATAAATCGGTGATTGTTCGTTGCCCGACCTTGCTGCACAGCATCCCCGAATCGGACAGCTAACGCCGTCTATTGGTGATACTTTGAGGCTCGCATCAACTGGAAGCAGTTTCTGAGCGCCGGTAACATAGTGGGTAGCGGTTTGAAACTGCGGAGGGAGTTTACACCATCTGGTGCTCAATTGATGAATCAAGGTTGGCCTACTTTCCCACATGCATGAATGATTGCGCTCTTCCAGTCTATGACTAACCTCCCCAAGGGATAGCAGCCATTTTTATTTCTGCTCGACAATATAAACATCCACATCCATGCACAAGATGTCATTGAAATGATAAGATACAGTCAATATTAACGTCTTTGATATGATTGCCATTTTTTGCGGTTATAACCGCCCATAATTATGACCTACTGCGCACTACATCATGACCAATAAGGGAGGTGTGCACATTATGGCGACACCGTACTACCCAAGCTGAAGGAAAAATACGACGATTAACTCCCCAAATAACATGTCGAGTCCGAGCAGCCAGTCAGGCCACCTTAGATTTATGCACGCTGGCATTCGGAACTTCCGAAGGCAACTGCTCGGCAATTTCCGTAGACACTCGCATTTCCCCTCGGACACAATTCCAAGGTAGCCATCTTGAATGCGCAGTGATTGCCTTCAGTTTATGTGGCTTTGGATGCGGTCGCTTCATCACACCCTGCGCATGAACGAAATAGGTCACACAAAAACGTTGCGTTATTGATCAATAATTGGCAGATTGGGTGAGATATCGGTAAGTTTATATATAATATGCCTCAACTTATCCAGGAAATAAAGTTGAATATCTTAGCAGGCCAAAATTCAGCGAAAATAGTCCCACGGTCGGTCACGTGGCTTTGTTGATAACAACATGGCTGCCTTGGACTTGTGTCCGAGGTGAAATGCGCCGCCCAGTGACAGATAAGCAGTTCGCCTCAGGTCGTTCCGAATGGCACGCTGGTTTATCCCGAAGGCAGCCATACACTTCCATGTAGGCTCGACTGCCTCTCCTGGCATCGATATAACAGGTGTATTAATAACAGTATAACATTATCAATTTGCCGCTTGAATGGCGGGCTAGCACAATTTGACATTTGATGTATCACAGCGCTGTCAAAGGCCAGGATTGACAGCGAGTCCAATTTTACGTCTCTATGGTCATGTCTATATTAAGAACAATTTATTGAGGAAGAGGAAAGCACGGCAAAATGATCCGGGAGCTCCTTGATGATCGGACGGATTTTTGAGGGATATCACGTACATGTATGGGCCGATATATCCGCAAATAAAGGAAAATAAAGACGTTGTTAGTCACGATCTCCACAGGGCGTTTAAAAAAAAAGTTGTCATCTCTAAAATATCTCCTAGAACCCCAACCCATGAATATTTTTGGCTCAGATTTTGTAAGCTGCTAGGTGTAGACATACTCATAATGTTTATGTAATGGTTGTATGATGGTGTCTTGTTATGACGGAATAGTGACCCCAAAAGTAAAAGGGTCCGAAATGCAGGTGTCCTCCAAACAATAAAAGAACCATGATGATCTAAGTGCACTGAGGAAATTTCAATGATTGGGCTGAAGGGAACTCTGCAAACCCTTCTGAATGGCCATGTGGAAGGTAGATTCCAGTAATCCTGGCAAATTCTGTAGCCTACGCAACAAATGAAATAAGTGTTTCATTCTGATAAATCTTTCCTTTTTTTGCATTTTGCACCTGCTCAGTCCGAGGCCTCTTATTCATCCATGCATGAAGCGGCCAGAGCCAAAATTTCTCGAGCACCTCCATACATCCTGACCTATCTACATACCATATCTGAGCCAAAAATATTCATGGGTTTGGGGTTCTAGGAGATATTTTAGAGATGACAACTTTTTTTGAAACACCCTGTAGTCGTTGTGATATGACCTTGAATCGTTGTTGGGAAATACGTTAGGCGGTGTAAGGTTTTTCAGTGATCCCCATCTGTGAGTGTTCCCTTCCATTAGAGGCTCTGCACCTACGTCATAATCCTTGCGTAGGCCTAATTAGCTCATTCATGCACAATAGCCATGGGTCTGGCCCCATATTCATAAACGTTCTTAACTTAAGTGCGAAAAAACACTTAGTATCTTGCTTCCGGAAGTGCCATGCTTATCTTGGTATTCAGAAAACGACTAAGTGAGGGACTTAGATTAGTAACTATCTTAGATTTGAGGGACTTGCTTAGCGTATTGCTCAAATCATTCCCAGGGCAGAATGTCACATTTCATGGCAATTTTTGTGGTTTGGAAATGGGCCAAAACACTTGGTAGACAGGACGAAGACAGATTCTTGTGTAATATTTAACAGCCTGTTACGGGGGACTACGAAAAAGGTGCCGCATACATTGGCTGACATCAATAAAAGCTAGCACTATTCAAGTTTTGCAACGTATTTACACTGGATATTGCTGTGCAAATCTTAAGTAAAAGAATTTGCTAACTTTTATGAATATTAGTAATTGGATTGCCATGCTGTAGGCCCGTATAGAAGAAACTTGGATAAATGAAGTAGAGGAAACCAATTTTTTCTCAATCTGAGAACTGCGATTGATTGAGGAATACTGAAAAGGGTGATGACCGTTGTTGTTAATCATCGAAATTTTCGTCAAATGTAACGAACAAGAAAAAACACGAAGCTTGGGTGAAGATCGCCAACTCCATGAATAGCCGCAACCTATAGCTCTATCACGCACGGTCGTAGAACTTCTGTCAAAAGAAATGGCAAAATATTGTTCGTCTATCTCATCTGTTACCGCTGATATGATTACAGGTTATTGTAAATTTCAAACGGGTGCCAGCGCGTGTTTTAGCATATCACGTAAGACCTATGGTGCATCTTGAATTTTTATATTTCCACTTCTTAGCCACGAAGTGGAAATGAAATTTCACAGTTTAATTTACATCGCAACTCTATCGGTCTAACGTCATTTCATACGTTAAAAGACGCTCCTGCAGCAGGCGATATTTGTGGTACCAACCATCTCCTGAATACATTACACCATGGATATGAAGCCCAATTTCGTATTTAGCATTTCGTCAGATTTACGAAACCTCACTATTATTGCTCGATTTTTCCGATTAAATGAATATTTCTTTGCAATTTGTCTAATCCACTTAAAGTTAAGACAGCCCCAGAGGAGTCTCAAATATAGGGGTATGGTTGAGCAAGTCACTAAGTTTAAGTAGCATATAGAATCCCACTTAAGTAAGTTGCTTAACTTAAGATGGTATATAAGTGCCTTACTTTGACTTAAGTACGTTTATGAATACGGGGCCTGGAGGGAAACTTTACATTACAGAATCAAATGTATTAGAAAAAGTGTGAATTGCTGATTTTCACACGCCCGATAAACAAGCCTCACTAGATATCATGACATATAACGTCATTTTTTGCGTATATAACCGCCCATACGCTCGGCTCAAATTATAAACAAACATCCTGACCAATATACCGAAACAATGTAATCATAAGGGAAGCTGATGAACATGCAGTTGTTTTTTCATTGCCACCGATTTATACTTATCTTGCAGCTCTTCGAACAACATGTTATGATTGCAAATATTTCCAGCTGCGCGCGGTTATGTTTCTTTTTGTTAGGATAGGATCCTTTGCCGACTGGCAAGCACTGGAAGTAGGCCTAGGCTTAATCAGATATATACACCGTTAGCCTTTAACAAATGATGTATCCCATCGGAGGAGAATGCATAAAAAACAACAAAGGTTTGCATGTGATAGGCATATCTGCAGTTGTTGCCATCTTAAATCTTTTGCAATCTGAAAGCTTGATATAAGAGTCTTTTTAAGGGCCACTTTTTGTCGATAGCCTACGCCACCGGCCGTGATTGCATCATTCTCCAACACCGTAGTCTTGTCTTTCGCCTCAGAGTTGGAGAATGTATGATTGCATGCAGTACAATACATGCACACGTGGATACCCTGGGAGCGAGAGTTACTCCACATGGGTCGAGGTTGATAAGCGGTAGTTTAACAACATCGTCAACAAGGTGTCCCTTAACGCGGGTATGATTAGGGCAGGTAGGGAAGAATACTGTGCACCTTTAACAGAAAATCACAGGCGTTTTTTCACGTCGTGAATTTCTGTTTGAAATGTCATTCCAAAGTTCATTTAGCTTTTATGTATTGACATGGGAGCAGCATGTCGAAGGATAGGCCTTCATTATAATAATCTGCGCGTTTAACCCTGGTTCACACTGCAGGCGCGGTGCGATGCGGTGCGATTCATGCCTGATTGTTTCCACTGTTAAGCCTATAGCTGTTCACACTTGCGGTGTGACGCGATGCGGTAAAGACCAGTTTCCACCTGCGTGCGATTGGGCAACGCGCGATTTACCTTTGTTTGCGTGTAGTGCGGCAGGAAATAGCAAAGCCCTTTGCCGCGCGCGTCAACGAATCGCGTTCGGTGGAAACGGGCCTTTGAAGGCCCGTTTCCCGTTTTCCACTGAACGCCCGTTTACAGCCTTCTTAAAAAGAAGGCTGTAATCCTTTGTTCAGATCCGATCGCGCCGCGTTGCACCGCGCCTGCAGTGTGAACTAGGCTTTATATAGCGCTGTTTTACTGCAATGTAGTCTCAAAGCACTTCGCATCATCACCCTAGCTTAGGCCTGTGCAATCCAGATCAAGGTCCACTTCCTGGGAATTTAATTAGAGTCGGGCTACCACAAATCGCACATTAGATATTCACATAAACCATCTCTGCCAGTTACGCACCCCTGTAAACGTGGGGCCGTATGCATGAAACATCCTAAGTGTAAAATTTCCCTTATCTTTTTGTTTGAAACAATGGTTTAAGGGAAATTTTATACTTAAGATGTTTTATGCATATGACCATAAAGGAATCAACCATAAAGGTTCAACTTACAAATTTAGCATTTTATGAATGTGGACAGTATCCCTTTAAACCTCAACAGATTTGCATTCTGACTCTTCCATATGATAGGAGAGACCCTTCTGCACGTTCACTGCAAATGTTGTTGAGTTACGACGAGTTGATCTTATGATACAAAAGGACTGATTTAATGAGAACCCCACGAACGATGTGAGCGCAGGGTCATCTGTGTAGATTTGAATAGGCTAACGTACATTTGCACGTGGAACACAATATTGTGCTGAAAATTGCTCTGGAATTCAAAGCATCAAGTTGACAGGTTCATGTACCCCTTCACCACAAAAAAAAGTTGAAGCGCCTGCCTATAACGTAAAGCCAAAAATCAGGCAGTGAGAGACATCTGGTGGCAACACATGAAGTGTATCCCTCAGTAAGTTCATCGTTCGCAGTTAAACCTTTATGGTTGATTCCTTTATGATATGACCCCCTGGGCTGGGTGGGGTGAGCCAATTGAGGAAAAGGGATTTAGACGAAGTCTCACGCCAAATGGGTAAGAGTCGAACCTGGGACCTTCTGACCACTAGTCAGAGACCCAAGCCACTACACCACAGCGGCTGCAATACAGGAAAAGATACCTTTCAATAAAATATGGCAATAGTGTGGGAAGAACGGAGTAAAAAGGGAAATATTCAAACCAATATTCGATTGAGGCCAAGACAGACAACTACATCTGATCAGCAAAGGAACAAGCCTAGTGGCGACAGGGGTTCGCTATGTCGAATAAGCATGGTTGGGGAGAAGGGAGGAATGTGGAGGAAGTGGTAACTGTAAACTCACTCCACACAATCTCACGGGAAAAAGCTTGGCTGAACATGTGAACGCAGGGGTGGCTGCCCACCCCTACGAAAAATCGACGCGACCACGCAATACCCAGCGGACAAATCGCGGAACTACACTTTGTACACATGCTCGGCGAGAAATCGCCGAAATTTGTACCTTTGCTGACGTTTTTTCGTACTGCCCAACTAATCAAGTCGAAAGCTAGTGGTACAATTATCACCAGACGCAATATGACGTTAAAATACCGCAAAATAAGGCCGTAAACGTCAAGGAAAGCTGACGTCTAAAAACAGCTTCAAAACTGGTGTGAAAATAGGGGTCCATATGGTCGCAGCTAGCGCTCCCAGCGGCTCCATAGCGAACCAACAAAACTCTCCCAAAGGAATATGTAGACCGATTGTTCAAAATCAACAGACCCCTTCTAATACGACACAAACAGACTGGAGTGGAACTCAGGCGTTCACTCTCATCTGTGTCGCTTGTATCACCGCACTAGAAATTTCCATGACGGATAAATCGGTGATTGTTCGTTGCCCGACCTTGCTGCACAGCATGAACCCTAAACGAGCTGCTTGAGTAATTTAATGATGTTCCGTTCGTGTATTGCTTTTCCACCGTGTCATTTATATCTCACGCCCTGATTTGGCTTTCAAATTCGAGAAGAAGAGGTGGAATTGACGCAGTGGTGGTAGGTAAAGCTAGGCTCACACAGACGAATAATGCTCAGCCGAATTGGCACAGCGTTATTTGGGTCTGAGACCAGAATATGCCGGCGTAACAGTAAAGAATGTCCCCCTGTAAAAAGTGTCCGCTTCTATTGTTCAATGACGGATTAAGGTGCATGCCTTTAGAAGTTCTCACCGCGGTGAAAACGTTTCCACCTCAGTGAAAACATTCCCACCGCGCTGAAAACCTTTTTCACCGTGGTGAGAATGTTTCCACCGCGGTGGAAACATTCTCGCCGCGGTGAAAATGATTTCCACCGCGGTGAAAACGTTTTCACCGCGGTGAGAACTTCTAAAGATTTTACAAACCCCCAATAAAAATGATCAAACCTCCGGAAAAAATCCAAATGCAAATATTTTTCATCAGTGAGCTCTATGGGCCAGCGTACGTGGCGCGTCGCCGAGGGTTTTATGTGTAACTTGAAGAACAGCAACGAGCCCTCGCTGCACAAGAAATGAACCACGGCGAGGTCGTAATTTCCATTCCAAGTTCCTCACACTTAGAAATAAAAGTCAACGCACGACCAGCGATTTGGTCCGTTCTCCTCCGGTCAGACATTCATCCCCACCCGGCTGTGTTATCAAAACCTCTGAAGCCAAAAAGAGGCTAATGTGTTTTCCAATAGAGTTACTGATACCAATATCCAAGGCATTTTAGAATATACTACATGTACTTCATCAGATTGAGTTCTATTCGTATCCACTCATTTCCCGAACGCAGGTCTACATACATGTACACGTACGTGTAATTGTACCGAACATATTTTTAGTTCACACTTTCAACAAAGCAAAGTCGAGACATCCGTCACCCACGCCTTTGCTAAGATTAACTGAATGATATTCTGGTATTTAATGTTGACTTTTTTATAATCGAATAAAGCGAATACAACTGGCGTACAGATGTGAAATGAACGGAGGCTTAGTAATGCATGTCCTATAGTTAGGCCTACAATTAGTGTGCTGTTATAGACCTTTCAAATAAAAATGGTGGCCTACTAGTTCTCCCACATGATCGGGACGTCGTGGCCATTTATTGTCCAAGCATGATAACTAACACTTCCAGACGCATCCTCTCAGACAAGTATTTTACCTAAACGTTTGTGCCCATGGCCCACTTGACCAGCTTAGCGTGCCAGCAACCGTTGAATGGTATTAAGCCAAACTCGCTAGCCCAGTGGTACGGCGTTCCGCGTTTTCGGTTTGCTCCACTTGTACCACTGGCTTCAAACGCCCTCATCACTTCTGCTCGCAATGAGCAGAAAGAAGAAAAACTGATCTACAGCTAGTTTTCCACCCTAATAAATCATAATCGTACTGTCAAGTTTAGAAGTGTACCAAAACACCAAACACACCATGATTTTTAAACAGTTGTTCATTATTTTGTGTTGCACTTTTTTTGCGGCGGATTACACGTATGGCTGTGCTTCGGTTCGGTCGTTCCGGCAGAAATAGTTTCCATTTTAGAAGCAACCAAATCGATGCACCAATCAGGTTGGTCGAATTTGATCACATGATTTTGTGAGGTAAACATAAGCACGTGCTATCTGGAGGCACCCATCTTAAATGGCGTCATTCCTAAGTGAAAAGAAGTACGGGGCACTGACGTTTGAAGGCAGAGTCACTAAGGTGAAACCGTGTGACCTCTGCATAGGAGATTGGGTATTAGGCTTCTGACGTCATATGGTTGGAACTGTTTGACCGCCATCTTTGTTGGAAATGTATTCTGTTATATTCAAGTAACCAGGGTTCCTACAGCCATATATGCTACCCATTGTCAAAAAATGATATCGGACTTGGATTCCTGGAGACTTAGACTCCTGTCACACCTTCGTACACACTTTTTTGGTAGTACCCCAAAATATCAGTTGTGTAAAGTCACAGAGATTTGGCATTGCCGGGGTCCAGCTTTTCCTGTTGGTGATGGTCGACATTGCTGACCACACAGCAGGCTGTTGATATCTTCGAATCAATGTCCTGACGCTAACGCTTTTGATATGATAATGTTGGAGGAGCTAGATCCCAGTGGCAAAGCCAGGTCGCTCTGACCTTTAGGCCTACAACTGCCTTTTTTGTTGTGAATGTCGAATCACTGCACATGCAATCAATCGCCGAATTAAAAAGCGCGAAATCTAGCATGAAATTTACATGAGCAATCAATGGTGTACGCTAATGCCTGCAGCAGATCCAGACAGAGCCTTGTCGGGAGCATCAAGATTGAATCGAGACGAACACATTCAGAAACATGTCCTTGCCTCTAAGTTGATCATCAGTAGATCAAATCAGAATATACATGTACACTGCCTGACCGAAATATTTGGACACTTTCAAAATTCTAAGTCATTTTCCTGTTTTTCCTTCCTTTTGTCTCTGACCACTAATTATTTTTCTTATTGATGAGAACATTTTTACCTTGGCAAGTGGGTTATATAATCCCATGAGATTGTCTATGCCAAAGGTTATTGACAAGTGGTTGCTGATGAATGACAAACATAATGGGAGTACATGTACTAGGTCCGCTATTTCCAACTCCATATCTATTTTATGCGACAAATACAGGTTGAACAGACTAACCCTTCCAGTTCAAGAGAGAGTTACATGTATATGTAGGGAAAGTGACACTTTGGAGGCAGATCTTCAAACAGCTGGCATGATTAGGGAGTTTTTGCGGCTCCGTGACATGGGGGAAGATAGAGAAACGATTAATGTAATTCTGAGGTTTATTGGGGCAGGGTAATTTCATAAGTGACGGTGTCATGCCGTTGTAAATGCGTTATGCCATGTAGATAATTAATTTTCTTCACACCTGCACACACCACATTGCACGTTTCAATGTAACTTAGCTTTACATGAATAAAGATATTAATAATAATAATACATGTAATTATGATGGGTGCCATTCATACCTCTCAAATTCAAGGCTAAAGCTATTGGAGGTGACAAGAATGGACGAAGCACATCATGATTGTCTGTGTTATTCATATATCAGCAACCCCATGTCAATAGCCTTTGGCATGGGTAATCTCATGGGATTATATAACCCACTTGCCAAGGTAAAAATGTTCTCATCAATAAGACAAATAACTTGCGGTCAGAGACAAAAGGAAGGAAAAAGAGGAAAATAACTTAGAATTTTGAAAGTGTCCAAATATTTCTGTCAGGCAGTGTACATGTACCGGCGAACAAAACCATGAGATGAAACCGACCATGTACTGTGTACGAAAGAACAAGGTCTCTGTGATCTGATGCACAACCATGCATTAAGCAAATCCGTTGAAAAACTGGTCTGCACCGAACCGGCTGATCACTCAGGAATCTGTGCCTCTAGTGAATAAACCACACATGATTAAGTTAATTATCGAATTCGCCAGATCGTAAGGAACATGCCTTGTTCCTATCGACAAGATGTACTGACACTCGCTCAGGTCGATAACACGCCGGCTGCTTGCCTTGTATTGCTCACTTAGGGATGTTAGAGGCTTGTTTTTTATTATTTTAGCAAAGGCGATAATACACAACCGATGAATTGTACATTGGTCATTTGCTCTTTACGTAAAGAGTTAGGGAGGTTAAGAGATCAAACGATAAACGTAAACGGTTACGACAACGTTATTTTGGTACCGAAAATGCAATATAAAATCTGGTGAATGGGGTAGTCTGAAAATAGTGAGGTTTCGCAAGCGCCCGGTTAGGCCCTACGGCAACGTTTATCTATTGTGTGGGTATACCCACACAATAGATAAACGTCGTCGTAGGGCCTA
>NMRB01001653.1:4857-32889 GCA_002633025.1 Notospermus geniculatus | reverse complement strand
ACATCTGTGAGTGTTTCTGTAGTTCAGTGTTCCCCAACAATAGACACGGCCTAGAATGGTTATTGTTGGGTTAGTTGCCGCTTAATCCGTCAGGAGGGAAACAATAAGAAAAACACAGAAATACGGGGAACACTGATCGACGTTACACTGGAATGAAATCCCATGTGGCCCCTGCTGTGGGGCTCGAACCGGGATCTGCCGCTTGCTGAGCGGACGTGATAACCACTAGGCTATCAGGACCCCCTCGAGACCTGAAATGATGCCTTCCAACAAAAGACTGCCGGCATGCCTCCCGCGATGCGACTGCAGGGTTGCACTGACAAACATGTTTTTGAGTGTCCTCCAAACAATAAAACGGGCCTTGGTGTACGGGAGGCATTCTTAGATGGTCATTACACCGGCCGATTTAGCTGCGTCGGCCCAACGAGCAACGATCGGCCGATCGAGGACCCTCCCCTGACTGGCTAGTGGCTTGTAAATATATTTAGCCAGGAGTCACTTGGGAGGGGGATACTTTACAAAGCTTAGTCTGTATTTTGTACAGCGGCCACTTAGCAGAAGAAGGAGCCACCGGGGAGTGAGTTAAGATCTGTATGATTCTATTCGCAGCCGGGCCGGAGAGACTAATTGCTGCGCCGATCAATAGTCTTTTCCCCTGGAAGATGTCATGGTAATGTGGCATCCCAGGCCGTCGCCTCTGGCAAGAATTACACAGTTTTCGCACCCGTGCGTTAGCCAAGCCACGTCGTCAAAGAGTCCATTTTTCTGCTCTACTGACGTGTACACACATACATGTACAGTGGTGTGCAAAAATGTTAGAACACTTGCCATGAACTGGAAAACGAAGTATTATTTCAATGAAATGACCCCAATGTAACCGAGAAACCGTAGTTTCTTTAATTAATGGAACCTTAACCACACTGATATTGCATAATGAATGTTCCAGAGACACCTGCATGATACCTTTGTCAATTTCTTGGGGAGATACTGAAATTTGGAAATGCTGAATAACTCTAAGGAAACACTCTGGAATGAGCTTCTGAGAGCGTGGAATAACACTGGGGTTGAAACTCTTAGAAAATACATAGACACTACTGCCAGAAAGATGCGCTGCTGTGACTGCTGCCAAGGGGAGGGCATACTAAATATTAGAGTAAAATGTAAAAAAAGGACTGGATTGATAAATTCGTAGGTGAAAGAATCTCAGTACCTTTGCCTTTACCTTTCGCAATGGCAGGGAAGCGAAATCCAGGCTCTGGGACCAAATAAAACATCCGTTTCTTAAGATTTGCCAAGTGTTCTAATATTTTTGCACACTACTGTACATATATACAGGGTGACCCCAAAAAACCGAACCCACAAGTAAGGTAGTTAATCCTACACAGGTCCAGCAAATTGCCTTGGACGCCATTTGGAGCACATTTTGGAAAGAACATAAAAATTCTCTGCAAACTGACTCAGATGGCTAAAACTTTGTGGAATGATCATCCATAGACTGAAATTTAAGTCTACCAAATTTGAAGAAATTTGATGGACCTATATATGTAGGTTTAATTAACATTTTTATGGGTTCGGTTTTTTGGGTCACCCTGTAAGAGGGTGTTTCGGATTATCTCATCAATGAACGATAACTTTATTTCGACTTCATTGATATTTTGCCCGGTGCAAAATTCAGGCATTGGTCAACGCCTAAAGTGTTGAAATAACATTGTATAAATTGTAATGTTGGTTCTCTTGGGCCTAGAGTCCCTGTTAGTGTGCATTATATTGGGCCCGATTTGAGCTAGTAACGGAATTTTCAGCATGAAATTAACGTAATACGTTCATGATCGAGAGCCACCCAGCCACCGATTCGTGTTTTTGTTTGAACACGAGGGAAGAAAGTCACGGGAAAGTGGCATGCTTCCATGTGAAATACTATAGTGACCTGAATAATAATTTCTATCCCTGGCAACAAAAATCTCCACTTGTCGCAGTGTGTGCTATAAGGCTAAGGGTGGGACACACCTACATGTAATGCGATTCGTTGACGCATGCGGCAACGCCTTTGTTATTTTCCGCCGCACTGCACGCGAACAAAGGTTTTGACGCATGCGTCGCCCTATCGCTTGCGAATCGCGTTAGGTGTATCCCTACCCTAATGCAGGTGATAGACTGGCGCGTCCTGCAGGCGTTCCGCCAATCAAATTCTTCAGTGGTGTTTCGGTGCGTGTTACCGCCTCCCTGATTGGGTGAACGCTTTTCCGACGCGTTGCTTACGCACCGGTCTGTCACCGCCTTAAGAATCCATTCACGCGATTTTAGAACGGTGCGATGTCGCATCCTTTGTCCGTGACCAAGGCCGCGGAAACAAACAATGCTTTCGAGTGTCTGCCGCTCGAAAATCGCGTAAACCAGCCTAAACGTTGTCGCCTGAGTTGGAGTGAGGTGTGCGAAAAAAGTCACATTCTGATTCTGTGATCGGGGGCGCGACGAACGCTTCATTTAGCAGGCTACGTTCGAGGAGACTTTGACGATATGCTCTGCGTCGCATTAAATCCACCATCGGCCGTAGAATATATGTGCGTTCGAGCCATAAGGGAATAATATTGATGAGCATCCTACCGAATAGCGTGAGATTGGTGCCCAATTTTACAGCGACGACGAGGATACGCTCGTTGTTGCTATTAAGGAACTTTGGGAATAAGGCAGGCTTGGTGAGAATGAACGAGACGTCAAATCGTGGCCGTGGAATTGACTAGTCGCCCCACTAAAAGAAAATTTCGAGTTTAGAGCCGTAGACAAATGTAACATTCAGTTGGCTCGGAAGGTGTGTAGTGGTCCGGGTCTCCGACTAGCGGTCAGAGGGTCCCTGGTTCGAATCCCACTGTGGCGTGAGACTTTGGGCAAGTCTCTTTGCCTCACTGGCCTCTCGCCACCCAGGTAAATGGGTACCGGTCGGAAATGCTCAGATTGTAGCACTGAATGAGCAGCTCATCAGAGTTCTACTGAAAGGTTTCAGGACAGACTGGGGTTAATGTCGGATGACATCTCTGCCGTTGTTGATATCAGACAATAAACCCCAATTTTAACTTTAACTTTTAATATAGGGTGGTTCAGAAAAAACGCAGCCTCATACTTCCAATACCAAGGACCTAAACTATTGGTGTGAATGGATAGGAAATTTTTTTGAGCCTTGTTCACACTGGCGGCGTGGTGCGATGTATTGAAAAATTCGCCAAGCGGTGTCAGTTTTGACATAGCGCGGCGACAAGGAAGGGTTGCGGAAGCAAATTGTGTCATTTCGGCATTCTTTCCGCGTCAATGACTATTGGGCATTTTGCCCTCTCCCGAAAGTGCAGAAACGCCAGGAAATGTTCAGGAATGATAAAGACAGTAAACGGAATCTTTCAAGAATATGCGGAGAGGTTGCTGAATGAATGCGGATTTACTAAATTTGCGTGCGTTCCGCGTAACTAGACGCGGAACTAGTGGACGCCAGGTTTCAGCGTATGACGTTAGACCGATAGAGTTACGGTGTATATTAAAGCGAATCGACAGTCGTTTTGTAAACAGAAGGATGATGTTTGTAAACATTGCCCTCACAGCCTATCAGAATGCAGGAAACGAGTGTTTGTAAACAAAGATTCGTCCCCTTTTGCATTCAATTTTTTTGGCTGACAAATCGCTTTAAACTTTAAAATTTATCTTTCGTTTCCACTTCGTATCTACGAAGTGGAAATTTGGCATTCGTCAGATTTGCGAAACCTCACTAATTTAGCACACTGAACACATGAAAAGCTACCGATACACCGCCATTGAATCATTGCACATGATCAGATCCTATGCCATCGAGGAGCCGTTGATGTCCTGTTGATCTATATAATTCCAGCTCTTAATCGAGAACACTGAAGTAAATTGAGTGCGAACTGAGCAAACATGCAAAATCATGTACGGCCCATTAAGTCGGCTCTATGTCTTCTTGTTGTGAGAGGATCCTAAAGACCAATCAAGAGGAATCAGGTATTAGTGATGCTGATGGTGATCGAGGACACAGAGACGACGTGGGTGTACCGTACATGTATCAACAGGCACGAATGTACAGGGTTGTATTTTGTATTTTGTACAGGGTTGTATTTTGTATTTTGTACAGGGTTGTATTTTGTATTTTGTACAGGGTTGTATTTTGTATTTTGTACAGGGTTGTATTTTGTATTTTGTACAGGGTTGTATTTTGTATTTTGTACAGGGTTTTATTTTGTATTTTGTACAGGGTTGTATTTTGTATTTTGTACAGGGTTGTATTTTGTATTTTGTACAGGGTTGTATTTTGTATTTTGTACAGGATTGTATTTTATATTTTGTACAGGATTGTATTTTTCCATCATTTGCAAATTTTCGATCCCACACCGGGATCTTCTTCAGGCACTGTCAAGTCAAAATCCCAGAAGTTCTGGGATTTTGTGCCTGAAGGGGAAAGGGGATTTTTTCCCCTTGGGGAAAATGGGCTGACGTCGCTGAATTCAGATGTAAGCGCTTGATGCCTGCCGCATGCCAAACATTTAAATCGATTCAGGTGGGGTCGAAAGTTTGTAAGTATCGGAGACGACTTGGATTATATTGTTCCACATTGTGTGCCGTTTTTTGTGCTTTATTTTGTCTAGCTAGTTTTTTCCATCAGGGCCGAAGCCATAGCATTAATGCATGGTAGGTTAAATTTAGGTCAGAATAAAGGTGGGTTCTAAGGTCAACTGCAAATCTAGACTTATCTAGGGATGTAATCCGTTAAAATACGAAATTTATAATTTTGAAATTGTGTGAATTCGTGGGCCACGAAATTATTCCTAATATCATTTTTGACTGCCGTGACTAAATCTCTTTAAATTGTTCGATATGCTGGTCGCCAATTCGGGCGTTCGTTTTAGCGTGGGAAACCACCATCTGGTGACGTAATGTACATTGCTAGGGATGTAGTCGGTATTATCCACTGAAGTTTAAAAAATGGAGTCTAAGCGAGTATGTCTGGGAATAATATTTGAAATGTGACTCAACCCAATTTGCTGCCTGCATGCCACGAGCAGAAAAATTGATTTTCGTCTCCGCATCAATTTTGTTTCTCCCCTCTTAGATTATATGTCCCATTATGAATAAGTAGATAACCGTATGTTCCCACTCAACTAGCTTTTAAGTGCACTCCATCGAAATTCACAAGTTCGTCTTATGAATATTTGACTTCATGAATAATCATGCGAATTGTGTTGGCAACTGTAGCTATCGCATTTCTGGTTGATTCCCAAAAAAATGTCCTTATGTCAGTTCCAAAAAAATGCAAATTTGGATGTAATACGATTATACTTACAATAACGAAAACCAAGTATCCTGACAAGTGGACGTATCTGAAGGGAATGAAATCGTTCTTCAGACTTAGTGCTTGCTCTCCATGTCTCAATCCATTTGAGATATCCGTAATGACATTATACGCCGAGAGAGGAATGTATCCAGATGCATTAAACATACAAGGATGTCTTCTTAACCCGGATCTGCGAAAATGTGCACGATATATAAATTCACAGTATTTGTGCAACGCGATGAGAAATGGTAATAAATATGTGCAAATATGGATGAGGTTCGCGATATTCAGCGGACCGCTTGAACGCTTCGCTCCTTAAAGACCAAAATTGACTACATGTACACAGAAGATTATTACTTAAGTGTATAGAATGCACAAATACACATATTTTGCTTTTTGTTTCAGCAAATTTGGATGAGTAGCTCGGAAGTTATCGCGGAATATGTGTGTGAAAATGCCAGTGCTATTTTCCGTACGGTAAGGAACTAGCCGTGGTCGAAAATGCTAATTTATTCGTGATGTCATTGCAGGGATCAATGAAATCAAATAAAAGCCATTCAATGTGAAGATAAAGTTCATTTTCATTAACATATTTAATAATAGACAAATTTCTGATTTATTCTCTCACATGAATAGTTGGGCAAGTCCATTACACCACTAAAATGCATGCTCATTATGCAAATTCCTGAGATGACGTCCTGAAATTAGACCCAACATTCTCCTATGTTATAACTTTTTAACCAGTTGGAATTTTTGAATAAAAGAAAAAGCGCCTTATCAGCACTGCATCGCCCAACTTTTTAAGTTTTTAAAGAAATAGGCGCCACTGGGACTTTAAATGCCCTGGCTCTCACGCCTGTGTTACATCCTGATTGAATTCTCCGAATTCAATAAGGATGTAATTCGGAGAATTCAATTCAGAGAATTCAATAAACGTTTTATTCACTGGTTGTAAAGAGTTTCAAAACACAAATAACTTTTTACGTCCTTCTTCATCAAGCTTATTAAAAGTTCTATATGTAAAGGAATAGGCCCTAATTAATGGGATGTTGTTTATCAAACACTTTCTTTGATCAAAAGTGTTACATCTTAATACAACATCCAGGTTTTTAGAGGGACGTTTTAAATGACAGCTCTTAATTCGAAAAATAGGGCGTATTCCTTAACATGAACAACTTTTAATAAGCTTGATGAAGGAGTATGTAAAAAGTAAAATAAACTAGGCCTATTTATGTTGAAATTCCCTACAACCACATGAATAAAAAGTGTTACATCGTTATTGGACTCGGAGTTCTTTAGGCGAGACAGCTTCTTTAAGTCAGGCGTAAGCGCTTGACGCCACCTGCCGGACGCCAAATATTTAACCTCTATCAGGTACTTCTATACGCTAAACGCCAACTTGGGCGTTGGTTGGCGCAACAAAACACCACTTGTTAACGTTGACGTTATGTGCATTAGTAGGGAGGTTTCGCAACCGCCCGGTTAGGCCCTACGGCGACGTTTATCTATTGTGTGGGTATGCCCAAACAATAGATAAACGTCGTCGTATGGCCTAACCGGGCGCTCGCAAAACCTCACTAATGAGTAGCTGGTGTCAACTACTGAATTTTTGGGGAGAGAGAGAGAGAGAGAAGTAGGCCCTATGTCTGGGAATAATATTCGAAATGTGTCTCAGTCCAATGTTGCCTGCATGCCGCGAGCAGAAAAATTGATTTCCATATCCGCATCAATTTAGTTTCTCCCCTCTTAGCTTATATGTCTCATTATGAATAAGTAGATAACCGTATGTTCCCATTCAACTAGTTTTTAAGTGCACTCCATCGAAAATTCATAAGCCCGTCCTATGAATATTTGACTTTATAAATATTCATGAGTTTGTGTTGGCAACTGTAGCTATCGCATTTCTGTGTCGTATGCGGTATTTTCATGGAGTTCCGAAAAAATGTCCCTATAGCAGTTCCTGAAAATGCAAATTTTGGATCTAATATGGTGTAATATCAATTAAAAATACCATATTCGAACAAGTGCGAGCATTAAGGGCTAATGATTATCTTAGTTTGCAAAATGAAGGAAATTAAATCTTTCTACATCAGACGGTTAGTGCCTTGCTCACAATCTCTCAGTGCTATATCAGTGCTGTTCAAAACAACGTTTGTGCTACAAGTACGTGTATTTGGCGTTATCTCTAACGTGGCGTTATCTGTAATGGGCTTTACTGATGGAGATAACGCCAAGGTAACACTAACGCCACGTTAGTGACAAATAATGGGGATGTTTAGAAATCAAACGATAAACGTAAACGTTAACAACAACGTTTTTTGTACCGAGAATGCAATATAAAATCTGGTTAATGTGTAGTATGAAAAATAACGTTGTCATAGAGTTTACGTTTATCGTTTGATTTCTAAACCTCCCTATTGTTTGAACAACCCGGCCCTCAAAAATTATGGTGACGAAAATATACACCTATGCATTAAACCTTGCGATGTTGCACATGCTGAAGGAACTTGTCGATAATTCAAGATCGAAGGCAATGAAAGACGTTGCTGAGGAAAAGAAATGCAGGCAACTGACAGGAGCTGGATCAATGAAAAATGATTCTGTCACCGGTGACGTATCCCACACGGTAGCATCTCGCTGTAACGAGGTTTCCCGACATCGATGTTGGTGCGGAATATCGCAACACAGAGTAGTATTCCTTCATTCACGCATGACAAGCTCACCCTAGGACTTTCCGCCCGATCGGGCGGTCATAGTCAACTCTAGCTGCAACATGCCGATCGAGCAGGTTTTGTGCCTGCTATCGAACGCTGGATGTTCTCCAGTAAGCCTACACCGCATGTAAATGCATTTGTTTGGTTCAATTGACCGGATACATTTTTTTTGAAATCATTATTTCTGAAGGATGAGTATGAGGCGATTTTTTAAACATTTCTCCTTCTTGCAATACCTGTGTGAAAAATTCTCAACAAATTATCGTCTTTAATTTCTTCTTATTTCTTGCTTTTGAACAAAACCAATAGGATTCTTTTAAAGCGAATCGATAGCGGAATTTGTTTACATTTGGCTGATGTTTGTCAACACAAAATTCAGCCAATCAAAATGCACGAAAATTTCTTTGTTGCCCGCATTCTGGAGAAGTTTGTTTACATTTTTTTCGTGAAAATTCGTCCCCTTTCAAATTCTATTTCTAAATCAAATTTTTTTCACTATCGATTCGCATTAAAGCCCCACAGTATTGAATTTTACTGGATTTTCAAAGTGTTGGGATAATGCTGGTCGAGGTTTCATAGCATCGTGAAGGTCCCCAAAATGCCTGCCTGGTGCGTATTTCCGAGAATCAAGGCCTAGTTTTCAGCACACAATGAAAAAATCTGCAGGGAGGGCTCTAATGTATTCAGATGGAGCGCAGTACATTTTACACGTCGTGACGTCGTGCACTCACGTCAAGAATCGCGGCGATGATTTGCGTTTTTCAGATTCAATACAGTGGGGCTTTAATTTTGTGGTAAATAAAACAAAATGGTAAAATTTTGAAAAACGAAGGGAAAATGCATTATTTGAAAATTTGAATGCAAAAAAGACGAAAAATGTGACTTCTGACTATCCTTAAATAGTTCTGACTACCTTTCTTTACAACTGCTAGATCGGCCTGTAGGCCTAACCAGGCGATGTACTGGTGTTGAAATCAGCCGATCTGGTACAAACCAGCCGTTCGAACTGTGACCGGCAGATTGGGCAAAAAGTCCTAACTGGCAACGACCTTACCACCCACTGGATTACGACAGAGCAGGCTTCACAAATGACAGGGCATTCCTTCATTCATACTTGACAAGCATCACTCTCTTGCGATCTTCGATCCTAGCCTCTTCGATTCACTGGCCATAAAAACATTTACTTCTCCCGAGTCCCATAGGAGCGATTCATGCGTTTCAATATTAATGCACGATATATCTATGACTTACTCAATAAACATGGCTCGATATTTAGAAAGGTTGTTCTAATCAAATGCCAAATAATGTTATCCATGTACAACTACAGAACTATTTGCATATATATTTATTTGCATATATATTAGAAATTTGTGGCTACAAATATTACGTACATGTATATTATTAGGCTCCAGCAACAAGATTGAAATAATGGCATTTTTCTTTGCTTAAAGATACAGTTGTAATGTCCAAAATAAAGCAGGGCCTAAATCCCTAAAAAATTAAGTCTGGTATGAGTTTTTATGAATATGGGCCGAGGCTCGTATTCGTAGACGAACTTAGGCCTAAGTCTCAGTGTGATCTTTAAAATAGGTAAGTATTGTTCTTAATATTGTTCTTAGATGTAAATTCTTATAGAAATATGGGCTAAAAGAAGCTCTCTAAGCTTTTATAAGAAATGCGATTGAAAATGTCCATCTAAAAACCTGGATAGATATGAAAATAGAAACGGGTTTCTAAGGTGAAAGTCATCGCGTCCTTCTACCTTCTACCTCTAAAAACCTGGATGTTGTATAAAGATGTAACACTTTTAATCAAAGAAAGTGTTTGATAAACAACATCCCATTCATTCGGACCTATTCCTTTACAAACACAATTTTTGATAAGATTTATGAAGGAGTATGTAAAAAGTAAAAAAAACTATGTCTTTTGTAACTCCCACAACCTACGAATAAAAGGTGTTACATCCTTATTGGACTCGGTGTTCTTAAGGCAAGATTGTCTCTAACGATGTAGCGAGAGAAAATGCCAGTGATTATACGTATATAGATCTAAACCTGAAACAACCTTTGTACATTTCACACCTTTTATCTATATATACATGTATTCAGCGCCATAAGCAGAGGAGGTAGGGAGCAAAAAATAGCATGAATAGTACCACGGCACTTAACGGGGGATAATCAACGAAAACAGCATGCGATCGGCTTTGTAACGTAATACACATGTATATTATTAGAGAATATTGAATTGAATAGAATCTTTATTGATTTTTTGCCTCTGGCCAAATACAATGGAATACTTAGTTTACGATTACCTGAAATAGCATGAAATGACAGACTTATACTCGCAAGGGGAAAATTTGAAGGGTACATCATAAATTTGTATTTGGTGTTATATTACATCTTTTCAGATCAAAGTGGAGAAATTTAAAAATACTTTTCAGGATAATTTGATCTACTGCTCATTACGTCGTAAAGAGGCTCTTGGTTGGTCTAGCTGTTGGAAGGTGTTGCACGCAAGGGCAAAGTAATTTTTACAAAAGTGCCCCAAAATCATATTTCTACTAAGAATAGTTGAAATTACAGGATATATTATGAAAAGCCTTGATGAGTAGAACAAAGTGAAGCAAATATTCTGAACGAAGTCATGCAAATAAAAAAGTATCGAAAAACATGCCTTTACAAACTTCCTTCTATCAAATGCAGCTTTCAGCAAATTTTTTCGACGCTGATACCATTAGATAGCCAGGAAATTTGCTACCATATAATACGGGCCAATGTTCTGTATCGCATTGGTTTGGAGATATTTAAGAAAATCTGGTGTCCATTTACTTTTGTCCATGAGTGTACATGTACAGTACATGTACTTATGACGATGCTGATTGAATAATGGGTAAATGTTTAAAAAAACGAAAATCATCATAAAACAGATGAAAAAAAATGAAAATAATCACAAATTAGATTACAATTTGTAGCCCTGCCGCGGTGGTCTAGTGGCTCGAGTCTCTGACTAGAAGCCACGAGGTCTCAGGTTCGAATCCCACTGTCAGCGCGAGACTCATGGCCTCACTCCACCTCATGGCCTCACTCGTTGCGCAACATGGCGGATGTAATGCTGCCGGCTAGGCCTTATGTCCCTGTGCAAAATCAGATTTTTGTTGCAGGAAAGGTCATTTTTTCCAATAGTGACTGTATCCACGGGTTAACCCACATTACAAATTACATTACTGCAGGCAGGAACGTCTCATATTCAAGGAAGACACAAGGTTTTATCGAAATTAACTTAAGACATTTCGTCGTCAATGACATTGGCCGCCATCTTTGTTCTCGGTGTTCTCCGTTTCACCCTCCAAAAAGTGGAGAGTGAAAATTTTGTTCGCGAACGCCGTTCCCGTCAATCTGGTCCCGCGAGATTTCATTCGAGACTTGAGTTTTGATGAATGAAATCTCTGGAACATTTGGCTGACATCTTGCGTCAATGACGTCATCTTGTCGTGCGTGGATATACGGCACTGGCACAGCATGACGTCATTGTTGCGTCAGTGACGTCATCAAAATGTCAGCCAAATATATCAGAGTCCGAACGACGTCATAACGTCAGTCTCGGGTCTGTTTCAGAGTGCGTTCCCGTGTCAGTTCTCGACGTTCGAGACTCGAACTCGTGTCGATATCAACACGAGTGCAGGGATTCGAATACGCCCCTTAACTGGCAGATCATCGGTTTAATGGGTTAAGTCGGATGACACCTCTCCCATTGTTAATGGAAATGTTAATGGCAAGAATATCCCCAACTAAAAACTACCGTGGAATAAAAGATCCTATTGTTACATTCTAATCTCTGGCGATTGGTTTCTATAACCATCTTAATCCGTTACGGAACAATAGAAGCGGACACTTTTGAAATAGGATATTCCTTACTGTTACACCGGTATCGGCACGCACGAAAAAAGTCAAACGTGTTCTTCGTTAATAGAGTTGTAATCGATACGCATAGTATATCAATACTCATTGACAACGACGTAAAACGTATTAAATTATCATTATTCGTAATCAATGTAGCTCATTCAAGGCCGGATGCACCGGGTATTAATGTGCTCTGCTGAATTAATTGGGAATCCCAATTCTGTCACGATATAGATTATTAAGTGTCGTCACGTTTTATCAGTTTGCGTGTGTGTGCGTGTGCGTGTTCGCGTGCACCATTGGCGGATGAAAATTATGTGTCTTGTAAATAGCTCACTGGCTGATACTTTTAAAACATTCCCTTATTTCTCGTCTTGAATGATTTGAATTCAGCAGTGTGGTTTTCTCTGAGGCAGTCATCGGCTGACATTTTTAAAGCTAGGAAATGTTTTTACTTCAAGTTTTGCAATAGATTTACATTGGACACTGCTGTGCAAATGTTAAGTAAAAGTATTTGCTAACTTTTATGAATACCAGCCAATAGGTCATATGAATAAAGACTAGCAAATGCTTTTACTTCAGGTTTGTACAGCATTGCCTAGTGCATTTGTAATGTAAAATTCAAGTAAAAGAATTTACTAATCTTTATTCATATGACCCATTGGCTGACGGATATTAATAAAGTCCAGTGAATGCTTTTACTACAGTTTTGTACAGACATGGCTAACGTAAAATATACACGAGGTTTGAAGTAAAAGCATTTACTAGTCTTTATGAATATTAGCCAATATGCCTCTCCATGTTTAAAGATGCTGTCTCACCTCAGGAACTCGGAGTCCAATAAAGGATGTAACACTTTTTATTCATGGGTTATAGGAGTTCAAAACACATAAATAGTTTTTGACCTTTTACACTTCTTCATCAAGCTTATTAAAAGTTCTATATGTAAAGGAATAGGCCCTAATTAATGGGATGTTGTTTATCAAACACTTCCTTTGATCAAAAGTGTTACATCTTTATACAACATCTTGGGCCGTATTCTAGAAGCCTCCTTAACTCTAAGGTCCACTTTAAGCTTTTGTATTCTGTCCTGCAAACAATAGCTAAAGGTAAACCTTAGAGTTAAGGAAGCTTCTAGAATACGACCCCTTATCTTTTTGTGCACCATGTTCAGCCACGAAAAAGGAGTGTTGTCTAATAATTCGATTTGATTCTTGAACTAGGGGACGGATGACACTGCTGCACAAAAAATGACATAACTTCTGATTGGCTTGACTGATTTGGATGAAATAAACACTATTCTTTACGTAAGAAGATCCCCTATCAGTATCTTGTCCACATCCTTATATGGCGTTCTGTGAAAACATCGTGTTAGAGCAAAACTGAACCCAGGCTTAGGACCCCTGGATACCCAGCTTTCAGAAAAGTCGTGTTGCCAAATAATCTTTTGCCGACCACTACAAAACATACATGTAGTGTGCTGGTTTTTTTTCTTAGAGGAGGCTTACAGTCAGACGACCCAAAGTTTGTTCAGTCAGAAATTTCGTGGCAATGATGGTATATTTCAGAATCAGGAGGTAACAGGTGTCAAGTCGCAAAAGTATCCACTGTAATTAACCACCATCAGATTCCATTGTACCAACGTATTTTTCAGTAAAGATCAGTACAAAACCGTGCGGATATTAAACAATTCTAAACAAAAAGAACATATTGTTCACCTGATACCACTGCAAAAACATAGTTTGCTACCAAATGTATATTCTCATTTCGGAAGATTCTTCAATTTGTCCACAGTAATCAGAATAGCACCTCATGTTTTGTAATGCAACAGCCGCTAGGGTGCTTTAAATTTTTGGAACTGACTTCATCATTGGACGCCGAATGACGCAACAACTGAGCTTTGGTCAGGAGAATGGGAGCTAACAGCTAACTTCTGAACAGATGAATTTACACCCCATAAATGTATTACCAACACATAGAAACATGGTGCCTCGGAATCAGACAGGCGTATTCTTAATTGTACCCAAGGGTCCTAAACATGGGTTCAGAGATTTGCTCGAACACGACATTTCCGCAGAAAGCCATTGGGATGTGGACTATTCCGTAGAAAAAATTCTGCCTGGTTTGGTCTGGACGAACGGGAGAATCCAACTTACCTCGACGCGAGTCCAGGTCATAAAAATTTTGTAAGTTCTAATAATATCGTTAATACAATAACTTTCCACACCTCCTGTTTGCACAGGGTTTCTTTATTTCAGATTTACTTGTAATGTTCGGATCCAGCTCATTACACTTCTGGTAGCTCGACTTGAAAGTGCCAGCCTGAACAAGACCCCGGTTGGGGTCGAAAATTTGCAAGATTTTTGGAGGACGACTCCTTTTATTATATCATTTTGTGTGTCGCATTTTGTGTTCTATTTTTTTTTGGTAATATAGTAGGGGTAGCATAATGGTAGATGGAGCAGCTTAGGTATAATACAAGCTGTTCCATTTACCATTATGCTACCCCTCTATATTACGGTAGTATTAGAACTTAGAAAATTTTTATGACATGGACTCGCGTCGAGGTAAGTTGAATTCTCCCGTATTTTTTGGAACACCCCGTATAGGCGCAGTTCGTCAGCCAGAACAAAACTTCCACACTTTAATGATGAGAGCACCAGGACTGAAGCTGAACTTAAACAAATGGTATCCTTCTTCGAAAAAACAGCCCAAGGGCGTGCAGCCGACGAGAGGAAGGTCAAAGTGAGAATTTCTCTCATCTAGTATGAGTACATCTAACTAATTAATTCCTAGCATGTTTCCCGAATACTGAATATCGACAAACTCTCAGAAATAATTGATAATTCATCCGGCTATAGCAACTACAAAGTAGACAAAGTCTTCACATCATATCGATGGTAAAATCGAAGTCAGTCTCGCAATTACTAACACGGGCAGTTTGTACTATGACTGCCTCTGATCAGGCCGCCTCGTTAAAGTAGAGGCGTGAATTTTAGGAGCCATGGTGGTGTAGTGGTTCGGGTCTCCGGCTGGCGGTCAGAGGGTCCCGAGTTCGAATCCCACTGGGCGTGAGGCTTTGGGCAAGTTTCTTTGCCTAACTGGCCTCTCGGCACCCAGGTGTATAAATGGGTACCGGGGTCGGAAATGCACGATTGTAGCGCTGAATGGGCAGCTCATCTGACACAGTGCTCCTTAACTTTCAGAAAGGTTAAAAAAATTGCATTGAAATGAAACCTGTGCCATATTGTAGCCAATATCGTGTAGTTTCCATAACTGAAAGAATTTAAAAAATCGGTTGGGAAAATTTTGAGAAAAGTGAGTTTTTGTATTTGTGTACATTTCCCTGTACATTTGTACATGTGCAATGTACAGGAAAGAATGGAAAACACCTGAAGCTTTGTCTATTGATATCTTAAAGATGACAAAATCAATTACGATCGGAATGGAATATGTGGTAACCACTATGTAGCCAAGGTTGTAGACAAAATTTAGTTGCGTAATCAGTTACCGTTTCTGAGTAATAGATGTCAATAATGGGACAATTTTTACCATTTGAGGTAAAAGGGTGGGGCAATGCCACCTATTACTCAACAAGCACTGCTGATTACGCAAACAAATTTTGTCTTCCACCTTGGCTACGTAGTGGTTACCACATATTCCATTCCGATCGCAATTGATTTTGTCATCTCTAAGATATCAGTAGACAAAGCTTCAGGTGTTTTCTATTCTTTCCTGTACATCGCACATGCACAAATGTACAGGGAAATGTACACAAATACAAAAACTCACTTTTCTCAGAATTTTCCCAACAGAATTTTAAAATTCTTTCAGTTATGGAAACTACACGTTATTGGCTACAATATGACACAGGTTTCATTTCAATGCAATTTTTTTAACCTTTCTGAAAGTTAAGGAGCACTGTGCTGAGTTCTACTGAAAGGTTTCAGGATAGACCGGGGTTAAAGTGTAAAGTCGGATGACACCTCTACCGTTGTTGATGTCAGATTATAAACCCAAATATTTTAAAAAATTAATTCATTTCGTGAAAAGAAAGTCAACCTAGATCGCTACGCCAGCATTAGCCCACCAACCCAGATGTGTCGCTATGGCCCAAACTGGTTTTGAAAGAGGATCACTGATTGGTTGGCAAGTTTGGCACCAATTTTAACATGCACTCGTGACGCCTCTTGGCCATCTTCAGAAAACCGCGTTAACCCAAACAAATGTAGAGCTAAGGCAAAACAGGGAGTGGGGGGAGTTTAAGGCCCTGCCTGCGAGACTAGCTTTGATTTGTCTCAGCAACATTCCTAAAACCCGTCCCCTCAGACAATTATTTTAGCTGAACATGTGTGCTAATGGCCCGTTTGAACAGGCTAGCGTGCCACCGGGCCACTGACGTCATATGGTGAGTACTGCTAGACCGCCATCTTTGTTGGCAAGATCTATAGACGAAGTTATTCCTCGCCGACCACAAACATGCCAGCGCATATTTTGATCTTTCAGATCAGAGACGTTAGATCAGACCGTTTTAAAGAATGAAGTGGGCGTATGTCTCTTGATATTATTTCAAGAACATCTTGAACAGGGGAGTGTAGTTCTCAAGTATAAGTCGTTATGGAGTGTTAGTGTGAAGTTGACACGGAATCTCGTGAGGATTACATGTATATTTAACTCTCGGTTTCCCAGATTAGACACTGGATTTTTTTACATCAGGGAACACGTTTGTTTGAAACGTTTCGTCCAAAAGAGTCAATAGTACTGGCTCATTTAAGGTTGGGCGTCAGTGTCTTTTAGACACAAGTGAGGTTTCGCAAACCTGACGAAACACGAAGTACGAAATACGAAATTGGACTTTAGTTCCATGACGTAATGTATTTCTGGAGATGGTTGGTACCACAAATGTCCCTGCTGCCAGTGCGTCTTTTAGCGTATCATGTAAGACCGATAGAGTTATGGTGCATCTTGAATTTTAAAATTGCCACTTCGTGTCTACGAAGTGGTGGAAACGAATGATAAATTCCAAATTTTAATATACAATGTAACCAGTGTGGTGATTCAAACACAAAATTATTTTATTCGTACGCGATTTTACTCATGCATAATCGTGTTGACTATTTTTGCAGTTGTTTAGGCAAATAGAAGGGGTGACAGCTTATTTCGTAATCACCCGTCACCCCTTCCATTTACCAGATGAACTGCGAATGCGACAAGCACCATTAGTTATGCGTCAACGACTTCGCGTACGAATAAAATAATTCTGTGTTTGAATCACCACACTGGTAACTCTATCGGTCTTACGTCATACGCTATAAGGCGCTCTTCCAGCAGGCGATATTTGTGGTACCAACCATCTCCTGAAATACATTACGTCATGGAAATGATGAAATTTACATGTATGTCCCCTTTCGCATTTCGTACTTCGTGTTTCGTCAGAGTTGCGAAACCTCAGCAAGTTTTCCTAAATATCTCAAAGCCGTTGGAGCTACATGCAGAAATGGCATTTCCACCCAATCTGTAGCAACATGTTGGGCATGTTTTGCACAGATATTTGGTCATGTCATTTTTGTCACGTGAGAACTGAACTGGAACAGGCCGAGACATTGGGCCGTATTCTAGAAGCTTCCTTAAGTGTAAGGTCGACCTTTAGCTATTGTTTGCAGGGTAGAACACAATAGATTAAGGTCGACCTTACACTTAAGGAAGCTTCTAGAATACGGCCCCTAGACTTCAGACTCGGTAAAGAAGTATTATCTACTTGACTGTTTGAGTGGGATTTATTTTGCTACAGAATACCAAAAGTGGCATTTTCTCCTGAGATTTTAAAATGGAGCAGTTGCAGATGTTGGTCAGTCAGGCAAGTTGAATATAATAAAGAAAGAAAATTTGAAATTGGAAGATTTTTCAAAAATTGTGAAGTGATTTTATAAAATGTCATTTTTCTCTTAATTCATTAAAATTGATTTTGGCAAACACTGTGGTTCTGTGCCCAACATGTTGCTACAGATTGGGTGCAAAATACCATTGCTGTAGCTCCAACGGTTTTTGAGATATTTAGGAAAACTTACCGTCCTTTTACTTTCCTACAAGAGTGTACATGTTACATAGATCTAATTGTACTACAGTACATGTATTTAGGGTTTCTGTGATTGAAAGTCTGAATTTCATTGATTTTACTATCGATTCTATTTATACAAGAGTCACACGTACTGACGTGATTTACACGAGTATAGTTATTCTGAAACTAACATCAAAAGGTGTCTGTGTGTCTATTTCTGCTGATGACGATGAGCGTTTAAAAAAAGGTTAAAATTAGCTTCAGGGGCTAGCTAGCTGTTGTGTATTAGAAACGTTCACTAACAGTTTTAGTTATGTGTTGAAATCGATTAGACAACCTGTTGTCACCTTTCGATTTTATTCAAGTCGTTGTTCAGGTGATAGTCTAAATTCCGTCCGCATTTTCAAACCGCTACCCACTACGTTAAACCTTGTTCACACTGCAGGCGCGGTACGATTCGCGACTGATTGTTTCTACTGTTAAGCCTATAGCTGTTCACACCTGCGGTGCGGTAAGAAGGCTGTAATCCTTTGTTCTAATCGTCGCGTCGCACCGCGCCTGCAGTGTGAACTAGGCTTTACCCGCGCTCTGAAACTGCTGCAGTTGATGCGAGCCTCAGAGTATAACCAATAGACGGCGTTAGCTGTCCGATTCGGGGACCTGCCGTGCGACTTGCTGTGTAAACGGACCAAATTAGTGTTTCCCGGCCAGTTTAAATGAAGCAACTGGATTATATAACCTTCAAAATGTCCCAAACATGAGTGCACACTAACAGGTGCGTGAAAACGTCGATCAAATTTCCAAACGGCGTTAATCTTGTTGATTTTCCCAATCAGAAAAAGTGTGAATATACAGTGTATATTTTGTACACGTATCACAGCCAATCAGAAATTGTGTTACGGCGGCGTCGGTTAAACCTGTGATGATAGCTTATGATTGGGTCACTCATCAAACAGCGCCGTCTATTGGTTATCCTTCAGTTTTGGCGCCAGTCATGCCAGTGTTTAGTGTGGCCAACTTAACACTGGGGACGAGTGGCCGGCCAACTAAACACTGGGGACGAGTGGCCAACTAAACACTGGGGACGAGTGGCCAACTAAACACTGGGGACGAGTGTAGCACTTTTGGTGCGAATTATTAGAGCAAATTTTAAACTTGTGCGCTTAAAGATATTATCTTAATCTTCGGAAACATTTGTAACGGTTTACTACGATTTGCTTTATTCATCATGGTGATGATCAATTATTGTTATCTCAGCTGCTGTCACGCATCGGAAGAAATATCTGATATTATCGGCGCGATCCATCCGCAAAAAGTGCCGACGGATTTTTCAAGGGTGGTCGGCAACGTTTCCGTACTTCGTATTAAAGGAAATGTCGTCTGGCGACCCAAGTCTGATCTAGCGGCCCTCTAAAATCCTGGGGCCTGTTTCATAAAGTGACTTTATGCTAATGGTACCTTTAACCAAATGGAAAATGCATTGAGTTAATGGTACCATTAGCTTAAAGTCATTTTATGAAACAGGCCCCAGGATGTTGTGTGAAGATGTAACACTTTTTGATTAAAGAAGGTGTTTGACAAACAACATCTCATTATTTAAGACCTAATACAACTTTTAATAAGCTTGATGAAGGAACGTACATCCTTATTGGACTCTTGTGTGGACTTTAAATGTCATTCCCACACAAAGGAAATGTATAGGTAATAATCTTATATACTAGTACTCTGTCCAATGAAGAAATGATAGTAAAAGTAAAGTCGTCTCAGAATTTCGCAAATTTTCGACCCCAACTGGGGTTTTCCTCAGGCACTTTCTAGTGAGAGATCCCAGAAGTGCCTGAGGAAGACCCCAGTTGGGATCAAAAATTTGTGAAATTCGAAGACGGCTTTATTTTTACTATCATGTTGTCCATTGTATCATTTGTCCACAGTGCAAAGTTGGTTTTTGCACCGTTTTGAACCCATTGAGGTAAAGGCCTCTTGTGCAGTCACGTATAAAGCAATCAGAGCAAAAATTTCAAGAGCAGTCATTTACATCCCACTCTACGTCCCTACAAATTTATAGCCCCAAATCTTTCTGGGTTTTAGCTTTATGGAACACGTTGGAGATGACGTTTTTTCTGAAACACCCTGTAGCTCAGTCTGATGGGGGGCATAACTGCTGTCCACCAAACGCGTTTCCCTTCAACACTAGCCAGACCAGAAACAACCATTTCATCACTCGAGTTATTGGTTACCCAGCCAGGCCAATGCCATTTCGACTAGCCATCTAATCCATTAAGAGAGAAAAACAGACTTATCTTTCATGAATACAGGAAAAAATGAAGAAGATGAAAGCCGGTCATCAATTTATTCCTGATGATTTTTCTGCTTTCAAGACCGCATTCAACGACAACTATCCAAGGAAAGATACCGAGACAAAAAGCAGATGTTTATGACAGCTACACAGTATAGATATGGCCAATAAAAAATGATGGTAATCTTCCCAAATTTGACCATGTCGTCACTTCTTCAATGGACAATACTGTCTATGAAAAAACGGATCTATAGTCTGTCTGTGCGATGCTGATTTGATCACATGACTATGACCAAAAAATATTGATAAGCGAGCGAAAAATGTAAAATTCATCAAAAATACCAATTTTCTGCTCCTCATAGTGTGCTTTATATCCAACCGATTGAGACAATCTTGGTATGATTTTGTCCGACAAGATGTTCCCTCTAAGACTGACCTGTATTAACAAACTTTTCTCGCTGTCTATTTTTGCTATGACATTTGACTTAGCATACACATATAGGCCCATATTTTCAAAACGGTTTTATCCGAAACCCGTTTTAACAAAAATCTGTTCCAACGTAAGAAGCATTTTAAATCCATATTTTCAAAAGTGCTTTAAGATAAAACGCCGTTCCCACTGAAACACTTGTTTCAGCCAGCGTTTTAAATGTTAAAACGTGTTTCCTTTTGAAAATATGAAAGTAAAAATGCGTTTCCGTCGGAGCGTTCTAAAACAAAAACAACTACGAAAATATGATTTTTCCTACAAACATTTTGATATCTTTTTAAAATGCGTTTTAGCGTTAAAACAGCTTTGAAAACATGGGCTATAGAGTTTATTTTCCAAAGTGCTGAAAATACGTATTGTAGCCTATTGTTACGTTTTTTCCATCAGGGCCGAAGCAAAGCACTATTGACCCTGGTAAGTATGAAAGAGGCCATCTCAAGCTACTCATGTTCCTCACTTGGATGGGTCTTTTACTTGCCCTTGCAAAGGCAGGGGTACAAGGCAGTACGGCTTACTGTCTCATGCAATGGGCGTGAAGAGCCCAGGATAGATTCGAACCCAACACTTGCCGCTTGCTAAGCGGACGTAATAGGAGCAGTCAGCCGCGCTTATCGCCAAAAGACGGCAGCAAAGTTCTAGCGGACCAATACAAAATAACCTTCTCCTGCTTGGTGCTCAGTCAACCATGAATGGGTCCGCTAGGCATTGAATTGTTCAACTGACTGACACCTCCAATAACCACTAGGCTATCAGGGCTCTTCAAATCTGAAAATCTTTTCAGCCTTCGGTTGTCGGTGTCTTGACATTTCACCTTGCCACTGCGAAGGTCAGCTGAGCACATGGCCCATGGACCTCTTGTTGCCCTTTGCGATTCCCTGTTTTGGAAGACCTCTCCAAACGAGTCATGTATTGTGGCTGGTAAACCTTTCATTTCGCGAAATTCCTTGGCTACATATTCATGGCGATTGACTGGAATGGTTGTCAATTTCTAGGCATTTCCTGGGACCGACCCACGCGGGGCGGTCCCAGGAAATGCCTAGAATCACCGTCCGCAATGTGACAAAATGGTCGCCCAACCAAAACATATCCCACCCCTTTATCAATGCGAAAGGCCTACCATTGTGTACGGCTGTTTTAAGTCTGGCGATGGAGGCGGTATTTGGAGCTGCCGTTTGGTCCGGCTTAGAATCTTATAGATGAGTACATAGAGTATTTCAATCCTTTAGGCAGTTCAACCATCGTGTGAACATACTGTCTGGTGGCCATATATAAACTCCCAGGTCATTTAGAGGCGTTTTACGCATGCGATTTCCTGACACATGCAGTTAACAATCCAACACCTCTCTGAATCAGTACCAGATCGGCCAGTTTTCCCAATTCCCGTTGCTTGTTCCCCGACAAGTAAACTGCCCATTCCTGGAATTTGTTCTCCGAGGTGTGAATATTGCGCCTCGTGTTTCGCTTCGATTGCTTGGCGTTTTTTCCCGTCAAATTTATTATCTTATCCCCAGTGTCTCGTACCTCTAACAGCGACAATTGTGAGATTTCGCAAATCTGACGAAGTACGAAATACGAAATACGAAATTTCACTTCATTTTCATGACGTAATGTATTTCTGGAGATGGTTGCTACCACAAATGTCCCTGTTGCCAGTGCGTCTTTTAGCATATCATGTAAGACCGAGAGATGGTGCATCTTGAATTTTTTACTTTCCACTTCGTAGATACGAAGTGGAAACGAAAGATAAATTTCAAAATTTAATATAGACCGTAACTCTATCGGTCTTGCGTCATACCTGAAAGACGCTCTTGCAGCAGGCGATATTTGTGGTAAAACTATCTCCTGAAATACATTACGTCATGGAAATGACTTGCGAAAACCTTACTAAGAGCAAAGTGATATCGACTATTGCCATGTTTCACGAATGGAAATTCTTTGCAAATTAATTATTACACCCGGAAGTGGTAGGTCCCGGGTTCGAATCCAGCCCGGACCATATGGGAATAATCATCCCTGGCTCTTCAGTCCGTCGCATGGGACAGTAAGCCGTGGTGCCATGCACCTTGTTCCTTTGCAAGGGTAAGTAAAAACCCCCATTCAAGTGAGGCACATGAGTAGCTTGTGATGGCCTCCTCCGTACTTACTAGGGCCAATAATGCTACAGCGTCAGCCCTGACGGAAAAACAATACAGCGCGGCACAATGGGGACCCTAGCCCACTTCCTCAACAGGTGTCACTAGTGGTTAAAACTATTGAAATGAAATTGACATGCCGGTCCTGATCGATTTCCCACACAAAAGGCGTCCATTGTATAGGACCGGGTTTCGGTGTGCTGCCCTCTATCTTAGCTAGGATCCCCACCGATAACACAAATACATGAAAAGCTCTTGTTCTAAATATTCTGCTGTTGTGAATATTCTGCTGTTCTAAATATTCTGCCGTTGTGAATATTCTGCTGTTGTGAATATCCTGTTGCTGTGAATATTCTGCTGTTGTGAATATTCTGCTGTTGTGAATATTCTGCTGTTGTGAATATCCTGCTGTTGTGAATATTCTGCTGCTGTGAATATTCTGCTGCTGTGAATATTCTGCTGCTGTGAATATTCTGCTGTTGTGAATATTCTGCTGTTGTGAATATTCTGCTGTTGTGAATATCCTGCTGCTGTGAAATGTCCTGCTGCTGTGAATATTCTGCTGTTGTGAATATTCTGCTGTTGTGAATATTCTGCTGTTGTGAATATCCTGCTGTTGTGAATATTCTGCTGTTGTGAATATTCTGCTGTTGTGAATACTCGGCAAGAAAATTTCAAATTCTGATTGGTATTGATGATTTTAATACACTTTAATCGATAATTTTAAAGGACATTCATCACGCTAACTTTTACAAGATGCGATTTGTCGGCGCTACGACATGTAATTCTACTCTTAGAGAAAATAGAGAAAAACCCGACTGGATGTGGACCACCCGATGAAGAAATATGCCAACTCAAAATTATTGAGATGAATCCTTGGCAACAACTCGCTCAGCCTAGACCGAACACTGTCCTGATTGAAAATACTAGGACAGACGCAAGCAAATGCATAAAACCATCATGGCGCCCGCACGTCTATATTTAGCTCGGGGAAGCCCCGTAGGCAAAATAGCAATTGTATCACCGTTCACTGCCCGTTTGAGGCATTTAGCTTGCATGGGTTTTAGGCAGCAGTAAGCTTCCTGAAATTTACTCATGATTACGAGATCATCATGATCATGATCATGCCCAAGTTGTGGGAGCCGCGCCATCTATTGGAGCTTGTAGAATGACGTCACTCTCGTCGGAATTCCGCCGTAAGATCATTTGATTTCACCGGTCTTCGAATGCAAGCTGCCCAGAAGACCGGGTACCAGTCTAGCTCAGCCAGGAGCGGGTTCATCGTGATTTGTGGATTATATAAGGAATCAAACAGTAGTGAGGTTTCGCAAATCTGACGAAACACGAAGTACGAAGTAAGAAATATACGAAATTCATCTTCATTTCCAGGACCTAACGTATTTATGGAGATGGTTGTTACCACAAATGTCCCGGCTGTCAGTGCATCTTTTAGCATATCATGTAAGACCAAGAGAGTTATGGTGCATCTTGAATTTTAAATTTCCACTTCGTAGTTACTAGACACTAGAAAGACTAGACACAAACAAACAAAATGTAAATATCCAATTTTCGTGGCCCGCGAAAACATCTGTGATACATCTTTAAGCTACATGTAGCTCTGTGATTCTGAGACATGTGGAAAGCAACTTGCGCCATTCGGAACAAACACACAACCTAATGGGTCACGGTATGCAGGGGGAGTTTCAAAATTGGTCACCCAAGAAAATGGGGCAAAATGTACTTTGAAATGATCACAAAGATTTGTGCCATTGATTTTCCAAAAATCAAATGTAGTATTTGATAATATAGACCTTTTTAACTATTAGTTTCTCCATCTGCGATGTACAGTGTACACTCATTTGAAGGAGAGTATTAAAAAATATTGAGCTTACCAGTAAAATCTATTATTCCGTCCGACACCAAAACTACTTTCTGCTCTCAGACTTTAAAGGGTTAATAGATCAATTAGTTTCAGTGCCATAATTTAGAGCTCCATGATACCTAGATCTGACATGAATATTGTAGAGTTTCAAGAAACAGCCTTTCACCAGTAGACAAAAGAATGGTGAAAATTTTCTGGTGTCGGACGGAACACTAGAGAGGTTGCGCAGCTGCCCGACTCCGACTCCGACTTCAACTACGAGAATGAATTGCAGTCCGCTATGGACATCATTGATGAAAACGATTTGATAGAAGTTTTCAATTCGTCTAAACACCATAAATTGAAGGCACAAAAATTTGGCCTTATAAATCGGAAGTGCGGATAAATAATGAATACTGAAGTCGTAATCCTAGTTGTTACGACTTGAACCACGACTATAATATTTGCGATTTACATGTACGTGCACTTCCGATTACGAGTCAAAATTATTCTGCCACAAAGTTATGGCATTTTTACGATTTTGCAAACGTCTATCAAATCGTTTTTATCAAGGATGTCTACAGCGGACTGCAATTCATTCTCGTAGTTAAAGCCGGAGTCGGAGTCGGAAAGCTGCGCAACCTCTCTATTCTTTGAAACACATCCCAGCTAGGCACATTTTCAAATCCAGTGTCAGTGGTGTTAAGAATGTGATGGTGGGGACACAGCATGTTCCCCTAGTCTACTTCCATCTTCGTAATGTACACCTAACAATAGAATAGTCGATCGCACGATGATGTTCGATGGTGGGTAATGAAGGAAATAGGCGACAGAAATCTGATTCAGGAACGTATGTAACCACGTTACTTGTCTATGGGGTACTCATGGCATGGTGCTATGAGGAGAGGATTTTGTCGATCAAGATCGATGCTCATCTTTCGTCATAATTGGTAAATCAGAGACATCACTATGTATGCATCACCCATTCACGACTTACAGCCGAGTCTGTTGCTAGAGGCAGGACGTGGGAATCACATGCTGAAGGCTGTGCTGGCCAGATTATTCAGAATTTTTCAATTTACACATCTTTTTCGTCACTATCTCGGCCGCTATTTTTTCCTTATCTCCAATTCACGGCAGATGTGGAAAGCGAAGAATTGGACTCGACCTTTCTTTTGTCCTGGGTTATAAATAGCCGTGGAAGAGATACCTTTCGCCGCTATAGACTTCTACAACAAAGATGGTGGTCTAACAGTTCTCACCACATGACATCAGAATCCATATTCCTGCACATATTTAAGTCAATAGTGTGGTACTTATCTTTTGTGTTGAACAAAGGATAAGTGTCACACTTAGACTTAAGTAGTTTTACGATTTATAAACATACTTAAGTCAAAGTGTGATACTTATCTTTTGTGTTGAACAAAGGATAAGTGTCACACTTAGACTTAAGTAGTTTTATGAATATGGGCGCTGGGGCCGAATGCATGAAACATCTCAAGTGTAAAATTTCCCTTAAACTATTGTTCCAAACAAAAGAAGGGAATACATACGACCTCTGGGTCCATATTCATAAAACTACTTAAGTCTAAGTGTGACACTTATCCTTTGTTCAACACAAAAGATAAGTATCATACTTTGACTTAAGCCTGAAGAAGACCCCTGTTGGGGTCGAAAATTTGCTAAGATTCTGGAACTGACTTCCTGTTTATCATCTTTGTTGGGAAGGTGTATAAATGATCGCGGGTGTTGAGAGATGAAGCACAAGGCCTAGCACCACACAATGTTGCTCATAACTTGCTCATAACTGCTCATACCGTCCATTCCACCACATCCAGCCAATATGCACTTATTTGAACTCGCTCTGGTTACAAGACCACATGACCAAAAGGCATGTTGTTGCAAAACACTTAAATTAGCTGATCTCAAAGCTACACAGTTGAAATTTGGTTACCGCTTGTGTTTGGTCAAGCAATTACAGTAACTAACAGGGTTAGCCAAGTGCACATTTGCCTAATATCTGTGGAATGGACTTCTACAGAAAACTAGCAAGGACACGATGTCATGGCTTCAAAAAGCTCTTTTGGGCCAAGAGTACGTCTGATGTAGTGCATTACACGTCTTATCTCAATTCTTATGCATAGGAGCAGTCAGCCCCGCACAACGCCAAAAGACGGCAGCAAAGTTCTAGCGGACCAATACAATAGAAAATTCTTTTGATTGGTGCTCAATCAACCATGAATTGGTCCGCCATTGAACTGGGCCATAGTGACGCCTATTGGTAAACTGACTGACAGCTCCTATTGAAGCTAAGGCTGTGTCAAAGGCGGATCCACGTTCCTACCCTTTAGGCAAAAAAATGGAAATCTGTGTCTAGCCATACACCCTACTAATCCCTCGTTGAACAATAAAACCGGGCATAGATTCCAGGGGACTATGACCCCTGTCACACCTGTACTGTCGTGACATGAATTTCTTGTATTTGTGCTTGATTTTTCCATCAGCACCGAAGCCAACGCATTATTAGCGCTGGTAACAACGGAAGAGGCCATCGCAAGCTACTCATATCCCTCACTTGGGGTATTTTTCCTTGCCCTTGCAAAGGCACCAGGTACATGTACAATGTACCATGGCTTACTGTCCCATGCGACGAACGTGAAGAGCCGGGAATGAAATCCCGCATGGCCCGGGCTGGATTCGAACCCGGGATCTTCTGCTTGCTCAGCGGACGTGATAACCACTCGTTATAAGGCTCCTTTCGTTGTAAGATGAAGCTAAATGGGGATGGAGAACTACTCTCCTCCATTCCACTTCCGAGTGGCGCGAGGTTTATGAACGATAGCTCCGCAATGGTTGGGTCAAATTTAATGAAACATACGTCAATCGATTCATCTTTCCTACCGCTACAGCCATCATCGCCGTCATTTTCCAAATGAAATGGTCCATGGACCATGTGCTCACTGGGTTGAACATAATAGTCTAATGACAGAGGGAGGTACATATCAGTTATGAGCAATCTGGGTCAAGTCATTCCCAGAAAAGACTTTGATGATTTTGGGGTTATGCCACCTGGCGGCCATATTAGATGTCCGATCGGGCTGCAACTTCACATGTACATAAAGGTCATCTGCAGGGGACCACATAGCACATTGGAGCGCTTTAGGTCAAGTCGTTCCTGAGTTACAGCACTTTGATGATTTTCGAGTTACGCCACCTGGCGGCCATATTGGATGTCCAATCGGGCCGAAACTTG
>NMRB01001652.1:144321-157568 GCA_002633025.1 Notospermus geniculatus | reverse complement strand
TCCATTTTTTCTCTCCAGGAACAAACAAAAGAAAGAACCAGACGACGAACTGGCAAACGACTTGTCACCGCCGGCCTCAAATGTAATATAAACTTTGTGACATCTCAAGTCGGATGTTGCCCTTGTTTCCAGACAGCGATGACCTCTCCCAGGATGCATCATTTTTGACGGACCTCCGCCATCTTGGATTTCTTGCAAACTGCACATGCGCAGATCCATCTAGAGGGCAGATCTTGTACTTCGCGACCAATCACATGCTTCGGTTTGCCTACCAGATAAGTGCGCACACACAAAATCTCTGTAGGTTTGGCTGCTCTGATCATGCACCATCGTCTCCGTAGAAGTGTCTACCATCTCATCGTGTAGGCCCTACATATTTTGTGGCATAGGCTATCGCTCATGTTCGGTATGGTACACAGGCTATTAGTATGAACGCAATAAAAGAAAATTGGTCGTACTATACTACCCTTAGTGTAGAATCGAGTTGCGCCAGACTGAAACGATGCCCGGATGTAAATGCAAACAACGGGGCTTGGATTGCATCGTTTCGAACCTCGTGCCCAGGGTCCTTCTTCCGCATCAATCATGGAAAAGCCAAGGCCGAATGCAGGCTATTTGATCACTGGGGACGAGACGGCGTTTCACGCTGCTGATTGGTTACGATCATCAGTCTCATAGAGGGCATCATGCAACAATTCCATCGTTCCGAAGGATTTGCTAGTCTCGCGCAGCCGGCCGTTTTGTTCCGCAGCAATGTTGCTACTTTGCGATTCCAGGCCAGATTCGCAACAGTGACTGGGTGACAGAGACTAAGGATTTCTTGACGTTGCAATATTTCGTAACTTAAATGAATAGGTTACATCAACAGCAGGAGATTAGATAATCTCCTCCTGACATTATTTCCCCATTTCTTGGCTGTGGGTCTTCCTAATGCCCCTTTGACCGAATGGTCATGGCGAAATCAATCACAGTTTCAGCAATCGTTCTCAGGTTTGTGATTAAAAAAAGGTGAGATCAAACTCCGGTCAATGCAACTGATAATATCAGGGAGGTCAAGACATACATGTACATCGAGATATCACGAACGAAAACGATGCCGGGTCGTTTATTTTTCAAGCTAGGAATCCATCATTGATTTTCAAGCTGATTTTGCGTTGCGACTTGCTTTGCAACTGGGCACTCGATCGCCGTAGTGGACTCGCCTGACGTGATTTCCACAAATGGCGAAGATGTGGTCAATTTCAGTCGGCAATCGATCGGCGACCGGTATCAGTTCCTTGCGATCCTATTCAATCGCAGGTAGCAGGTTGCAAAGCAAGTCGCTACGCAGAAAATCAACAGTGGATTCCTAGCTTTATAAAACTTAGATGAAGAAACGAAGTGCAAAATTCTTGACGAAATCACCAAGCACAATGTACTTTTCTCATTTATGGCGCAGTATTGGATGGGTTCGCTAATATGGGGGTGATAATTAAACTTTCGCGTTTCCGTGAAAACCAAAATCAACATCATCGTGTTGTCACTGACATTTTTATTTGCGGCTATAAGTTCATGATCGTCGGATATGAAATTGCTCAGCCACAAAACGATCCAATATTCCCATAAACTAAAGCTAGGCGCACACCAGACGAATAATGCACAGCTGTATTTGGCACAGCATTTGCGTCGTTGTGTTCTGTGCGTCCACATGTGTGCGGGTGATCGCACAACTGTTTTTTCTCGACAGCCGGCGCCACCGGCGAGTCATTATCGATCGAGCAGCTATCATAATAGATTTCCTGTACATTTGGTCCGCTAAGAGTGTGCTGCCATCTGTTAGCAATATGCGCGGCTGACTGCTCCTATTACACAGCCACGAATACGGCTGTGCAATCAGACGCACATTGCATAATTTTGGAACAAAATATTCTTAAAGCCCCACAGTATTGAATTTTACGATATTTTCAAAAAGTTAGGAGAGTGCACATAGAGGTCTCATAGCCTCGTGAAGGTCCCCAAAATGCTTGCCTGATATGCACTTCACAGAATCAAGGCCTAATTTTCAGCACACATTGGCAAAAACTGCAGGGAGAGCTCTAATGTATTCTGACAGAGCGTAGTACATTTTACACTACGCTGACGTCGTGCGAGAATCGCGGCGATGATTTGCGTTTTTCACATTCAATACAGTGGGGCTTTAAATTATTGAAATTTTGATATCGAGTCAAAGGTTTCTACAGCTATGCATCAACAACAGTGGAACAATGAAGACGGACACTTTTCTAAGTGGATATATTCTTTCCTTCTACACCGGCCACTGACCTGTAGCATTCGGGCAACCAGTCATACAAAACTGCATAACATGTAATATAACAAGGGCACTTCGCGGCTAACAATATTTATTAATATGTTGACGTTCCCATCTCGATTATGGCGTAATTAGCCTGCCATAAACTCTACTGGGTTGGTATAAAATCGGTCCATGTAAGTGACGGAGAACACTCCTGTCTGGAACCTCGAGGCTTTTGCAAGAAAACGCACAGCGCTTTGTGAATCGGAAAATCGGACCAAGGTAAGCTTTTTCCTCTCCTTCGATTTCTGCAGTGACATCAGGGGACGGTTAACCCTTTCACCGCCAGTGGCAGTGTCATTAAAACGATTAAACCTAGCACTAATCTTGAAATCTTACAGAAGCCCCGTCATATAAGCTAGGGGTGTATTCGACTCCCTGTTCTCATCTGCACCCGAACAGGCCGAGAACAAGTAAAGTGTTCTCGAGTCTCGAATAGGAAAGTGCAGGTTACTATGGTTTCACTTCCGGCGTCAATACGGCGGCCTAAAAACCCCAAGGTTTTTCAAGAATACTTCCAAAATATTCAGTTTAGAATAAGGATATGTCATTCATGTTATTTCTGCTTGATCCTAAACCTCGAATAATTACACTATGATCTGACAAAAAATTTTTATAAAGTTGCCACCAGTGTCCGCCATCTTTGTTCTCGACTGTTCCCGTCTGCACCACCAGCCGAGGTGGTGTGAGATTCGGGAACAGGAACATGTTCCCGAACGCGTTCTCGGCTGTTCGACACTTCAAGAACACCGTTCTTTGCACCGGAACACATAAGAACAGGGAGTCGAATACACCCTAGGTTACACTTGTTGAAAAAATACCCGTATTTTTCCAGACCCGTGTAAAACCCGTGTGTACGAACCATCTTTTTTGAAGATGGGGATTTGGCCTAGTGGTTTAAGGCGTGCTGCCCCTTGGTGCTGGCGATTGATGCCTTATACGAGGGTCCGTGGGTTCGATTCTGGTGGGAAGCATTGTCTTTCACCTTGGAAACCCGATTTCCATTTCAAAATCCCAGCGAGAGGTCACACTACTACATTGTAGTGAAGTAGCACGGCGACAGGGGCGCTGCATGCATTGACTCTTCGGTCATTTTTGTATTGGCACTCATTGTTGGAGGCGCGAAAACGACGTCACTTAATGGCTGCGCCATCTGTAGCCGTGCGAAGAACTAACGTAAACACGGGGATTTCGAAAAGCACGGCGAGCTTGCCGTGTCTCAAAAACCCGTGTTTTTCAGACACGGGTTTCTCGAAGCCCGGCAATTCAAAGGTGTGACCGCAAAAAAAACCGGGGGTTTTATGTAGCCACGGCTATAAGCTATTCATTGGAACGGGCTCTTTGAGAAATTTCAAATGGGCTTACCCATGTGACGGGTTTCTAGCTTTTCCTGCAATTTTTCATTTTCAACAAAATTGACTTTGGCAGTGAAATAGTTAATAACAGATTTTTTTAAAATGCCAAATTCTGCATGTGTTTCCCGCAAAATAGCTATTGATATGGCAACACACAACCCCGTATCATCATCATTCACCAGTAACACCAAAAATAGACAAGCGAGCTATTTTTCATAAGACCATTTTCATAATCAAATCAACCACCACGTTGTGACTAGGATGGGGTTCGGCTGCAGGCCTACTTGCAAAACGTTTTCTGGAGGGTTAGTTTTGAGGTGGCGTTAATTCAGCTGCAGGGTATCGCCAAAATATTAGGGAGTTTTCGCAAAGCCCCCGAAACGCCAATGCGAACGTCTATCCTTTTGTTCGGTGCTGTCTTCGTGGCATCGAACAATGGGTTTGGCGTTCGCGTTGGCGTTTCGGGGTCTTTGCGAAAACTCCCTATAGCTTCAAAATGTCTGGAGAAAGATAGTTTAGTCATGTACGAACAATGCCAGAGAAGTGCAGATCGCGACTGACTGGGTTGCGAATTTTCACGTCTTGTCAGTCAGTCCAGTCAAGAGTCTGGGTTCGAATCCCGCATCTAGCGTCATAAGAACGTTGATCCTTATAAACTGGCTAGGCCTACGCGTAATATATTTCTTGAGAATATATGTAGATTTTTCGCAAAGCCCCCGAAACGCCAACGCGAACATCTGTCCTTTTGTTCGGTGCTCTGCTCTCCGCAGCATCGAACAATAAGTTTGGCGTTCGCGTTGGCGTTTCGGGGGCTTTGCGAAATCTCCCTAGTTTTTGCAATGCCCCCGAAACTCCGTCGCGAACGTCCATCCTTTTGTTCGGTGCTCTATTCGTGGCTTCGAAAAATGGGATTGGCTCAATCCACCACGTCACGTCAGCACGTAGGTCGGTAGTAAATCACCAATCCTGCCTTTATTTTTGCCGGGTCTGCAATCCTACGTATTTTTAACATCTCCTTAATTTCCTACGTCGAGTGATATTAACGTATGAATTGCACTAGACCACCGGTAATTAATCTATAACTCCCAGTTGATGAATGTGTCAAAAGTTGATGATACGTTCTTTTCCTAATTAACATTTCATTACATTATTAATTAGGTCTTATTCATGTACATGTAATTATCTTTCCCTGGCCCACCCATTCTACAAATGAATTCACTTTTTTCCCAAACATAGAGTTGATTTAATGTGACATTCCGGCAATTAAAGCGAATCAAAAGCGAAAAAATTTGATTTAGAAATAGAATTTGAAAGGGGACGAATTTTCGGGAAAAATGTAAACAAACTTCTCCAGAATGTCAACAAAAGAAATTTTCGTGCATTCTGATTGGCTGAATTTTCTGTTTACAAACACCATCCGAATGTAAACAAAATCCGCTTTTGATTCGCTTTAAGTCTTTCGAAAGAAAGCCATTGTTATGATACCCGGCACTCCGGTCTGATTCATGGGGCTACCATCCCCATTACATTCTGTCTAATACATAAAAAATGGTCCATGGACCATGTGCTCACCTGGTTGGACATAATAGTGTACTGACAGAGGGAGGTACATACATATCAGTTATGAGCAATCTGGGTCAAGTCATTCCCGAGTTACAGGACTTTGATGATTTTTGTGTTGTGCCACCTGGCGGCCACATTGGATGTCCGATTGGGCCGAAACTTTACATGCACATAAAGGTCATCTAGAGGGCGCCACATAGCACATTTGAGCGCTCTGGGTCAAGTCGTCCCTGAGTTATAGCACTTAGATGATTTTCGGGTTACGCCACCTGGCGGCCATATTGGATGGCAGCACACATCATGTCTGTGAGGTCGTCTCGCTGTAGCACACATACTTGTAAACTCAAGTCTGCGAGATTGGAAATAATATAGAGTTTTCGCAAAGCCCCCGAAACGCAAACGCGAACGTCTATCCTTTTGTTTCGGTGCTCTCTTCGTGGCATCGAACAATGGGTTTGGCGTTCGCGTCGGCGTTTCGGGGACTTTGCGAAAACTAACAAATGTCTCTGACTAGTGACATAAAACTCGCTGTTTTACGTATTCCAGGTATACCTTCACCATGAACATCATCTACACCGCCCTTCTGCTTTTGGCAACAGTCTGCTATGTTTACTCAAGTAAGTACTGGAGAGATCACTCTGTCCAAAATGAAATTGTCCAGGGACCATGTGCTCACCTAGTTGTCGTGCTACTACTAGAGGAACGAACGACAAATGTGAGGTCGGAAATGGGCCACGGTCGTAATATGATCAAAGTCAAAATTTGGAATTCACGCCTAAATACATGTACATGTACATATACTCGGCAAACACATAATAGACGTTGTAACTAAATTAGGGCCTACTCAATAATAGAGGGCCTACTTATGTTATATACTGTTGATACTTATTATACGGTCCCAATTAATTCTTTCAGCTGGATGCCCTCCTCATAGTGAAGATACATACATGTACAAGGAGTTTAAGGATGTGAAGGGAGAGGTAAGACAAAATAACCCCTTCTCCTTGTCTTTGGCTAATCGGGAACAAAATTTTCTTTACCTTTTCCGCCAATAGGAGCAGTCAGCCGCACTTATTGCCGCTAGACGGCAGCAAAGTTCTAGCGGACCAATACAGTAGACAATTTTCGTGATTGGTGCTCAGTCAACCATGAATGGGTCCGTTGAATTGGACCATAGTGACACCTATTGGTCAACTGGCTGACAGCTCCTATTCTAACATGCACTAGTGACGCCTATTGGTCATCTTGTGAGATTCGCGTCAACCGAAGCAATTTCGGAACGTGAATAAGATGGGAAGCAGTTCGAAACTGCAGAGGGAGTTTAATGTACCTTTGGTAAAACATCAATCGTATTTTACTCCCAACAGGTCGAACTTGATCTACACCGCGGCTCGGGAAAAACCCCACCCGTCATTGCGGTCAGGGTCATCGGTGGCCAGGCCAAGGTCGGAGCCGAGGTCGGCGGCAAGAAGGTTCATATGGGCACATCCGAAGGCAAGAATGGTGAGGTCCACTTCAAGGAACCAACACACACCGATAAGTTATTCTTCACGCCGGAGTCAGGCACATCCAGCTTCGATGTGTCCGTTACCGTGTGCTACATCTAGATGTCGTGCCAGTCAGGCTCAGTCTTTCATCCGTCGATACGAACATTGTATGAAGAGTCTTTAAGACTCTGATGACGTTTGATGCAACGCTAGATGGAACTGATCATAACTGTCAGTATTTATGTTTTGTGGAGAATTTCAGAATCAATAGTGTATTTTCGTCCGGGTATATGAAAATGTGGATGTACGACTTAGGAGCTGAGGTCATAATGAATGGCGCCGTTTCCATTAGTCTCGCGCATTCAGCCGTTTTGCCCGCGGTTCCCCAGATTCGCAACAGCGGCTGGGTGATCGAGACTACGTTTCCATCAGATATTGAATTGAGTCCAATGTGGTCATCAAATTTTACCGGTAACGGGCCACTAGAACCTGGCCTTTCACTGGCAGCTACATGTAGTCGTAACACTCAGCGTACCAATCCATCGAGTAGGGTATAAAGATTCTATCAAGGCCATCAGTATACTAAATGCAAATGACTGGACTCGTCATGTGAGGAAGAAACAGTGTGCTCCCTTTTGAAACATGAAATAAAAAAAATACACACGGCACTCTTTGTATTGCGTATTTTTTTGACAACCGGACAACAGAGCTGGCATTTCAAAACCATCGTCAGTTTACACCTCGCCACTATAGATGTCATTGTATACATACAATGTAGGTCGATATAAACCCCTCTAGCGGTTGTGCAAAAATTATGACTGAATTGGGCAATATGGACACCCCAACTGCCATATAGGTGGCGCTGCGGCATGCATGTACATCTTTATGCATGAAATGTACAGACAAGTGCTTGATTCCCAATTAAAGGTCAGAGTGGGGTATTTCTCTGTGTTGCCTTATTGAAATGTCATGTCTCCCTGACTGTCTATTATACGCGACCGTCTATTGTACGGGAAACAATGAAATATGGCGAACACACACAAAAAACGTCATGGTGGCGCTGATATTGCAAGAGGCAATTTCAAAGGGGTCTTTTGGAGCACCCTTCCATCACGGATCAGGGGTCATCTCAAAAAGCCCTCTAGCGATTGTATCTGGAGTCGATCTACGATTTTCAGCAAAATAAACAAGAAAGACGACTTCTTTTTATGAATTCGGTTATATTGAAACATTTATAAACGAATTTACATGTCTGTGACTGTTCTCTTGATACATGTATATAAAAAAATCTGTTGCATGAAATAAATATGGCTATTTACAGTAAAACCGGGAATATTCATGATTAGGCCAAGATCATTGAAGAATTGTAAGCATTTTCGATTCATCATCAATGCACACCTATGTATTGTATGTACATGTAATGTACATTACAGTGCACATGTAAACAGACGTAGATGTACATCGTAAAATACAGCATTTGCCCACGTTAATTAAAAATACAACAAAAAATTGGCCCCTATTTTGCAAAATGGAGGGATTTTTTCACAGAATTTTACAAAATGACCGAATCACAAGCCATTTACATAAAACAACGTATTCGTGCACAAATTGTGACCGGACGGCTAAGAATAGGGCAATATGGACACAACAATGGCATACAGATGGCGCTGCGGCATGCATACACAAATGTACGCCTTAAATGCACAGACATAGAGCTGATATCAGCATTACAATACTGGCAGTGATAGACATGTATGTGTACAACGAAATGCATTTCGACGGCAGGAATTATACTATGTACATTTTTAGAGACGAAGAATCTGCTTTTAAAATACATTTGAACGGAAGACGCAGAATTCTTCATTCCATTATAATACAGAAGCACTTTGATCATGAACGAGCTAACAAACTGACTGCACGAAATTTTCTTGCTAATTCAAGTTCGTTCTAATTTGGCGCACCGGTGACAGTCGGCGGTGCGAGTATCACCTGAGGGCCTACTAACAGAATTCGAATCAAAGCTTAGGACCAGCTAGTGACTCTCGCAACCTCATGGTTGAACGTGAATTTAAGCCTACATTTAGTTGCTGGGATAAGCAAAGAACCATCGAGGCGTTTTCGACCCGTTTCTGTCCAATTAGCCTTTAACCCGAGGAGAAGCGTTCATCTCATCACAAAACACCACGGAGGAGCACCTGATTTAGAGCACTGTTCATACAAAGTCCGAAAAACACTCAAGTGTATGTCATCTGCGGTTCCGGCATGGAGTTGTAGTATCCAAAAGATGTCGCTGGATAAAACGAATTCGGATAGGTGGCGTCTGTTGCACAGGAGAAAGACTGGACTTGGGGTTGGAATCTGGAGACTTGGTGTTCTGGCGTCTTTGATTGGTCGCCCCCGCCTGGTACGATCTGTTCTGGGGATCTGTCGCTTGAAATCTTCCTTCGTTTCGAATTACTGCAGTCGACTTGCTGACCTTGAACTTGACCTTCACCTTTACCCTCGATCCAAGCCACGTCGTATTCCGTTTCCCTGTGTCCGGTGCTGACATCTCCTGGTAGATTTTGATACGGGTTCTTTCCGTACGTCTGCTGGAGCGTGTATCCGCCAGGTTGAACCATATAGCTTTGGTCGTAACTGGGATACTGTGCATAAGCTAGATTATAATCAAAGTGACCATCCATGAAGTTCCCGTTCGGCGAATAGGTGTCGCTGTACGTTTCCGGTGCATTTTGACGGACGACATATTGGGTGGTTTCGGGCGATTCGTACGGGGAACGGGCTCGCTTCTTTCCCCGCGTGCCTGAGTACGAGAGTGTTGGCGGGAGGGCGTTTGGATTCTGGACGGCAGGTTGGTGCATTGCTGGCATGCAGTTGGACATCTGCGGCGACGGCGTACGTTCGTTGTTCCTGTCGTAGTTATCGCGGAATCCCTTGGCGAACGGATTGTGGTCGATCTTCAGCTGGGTGATCTGGAAGAAGAAAGAAGACATTACTTAGTTTTTGATGTTGTCTCGCGGTCATGCTGTGCATTTAGTGAGTTTTCCCCAAACCCCCGAACGCCAACGCGAACGCCAATCCCATTGTTCGATGCCACAAATCGACCACCGACAAATACGACGGATGTTCGCGTCTGGCGTTTCGAGGTACGCGAAAATTCTCTTTTGACGAGAAAAAAAACGCAGATGAAAAAATTCCACATTAGTAGGCGAAGGATTTTTCAAATTATACATGTAGGCCTACATACTTGTGTACATGTATTTTAAACAGAGAGTTTTCGCAAAGCCCCCGAAACGCCTACGTGAATGTCTAGCCTTTTGTTGGGTGCTCTCTTCGTGGCATCGAACAATGGGATTGGCGTTCGCGTTGGCGTTTCGGGGGCTCGGGGAAGAAAACTCTGCATTGTTTATACAAATATACGGATACTCACGTCTGTATTCTGGTAGGCAGTGACGGCGATGAACTGAGTCTCAGGGAAGCTGTGGGTCTGTAGATTCTTCTGTTCACGTGGTCCGCACGTGGTCACTTCGATCACGTGGATGCGAGGCTGGTACTTGTGCATTGAGTTCAAAACAATCTGGAATTAAGTGTAGAAAAATGCATTAGGAAAGCGCAAACTGACAAGGATTTTTTATTCGACAGTATCACAATCAACCTGTGCTTGATGTACACGTGCATGTACGTGCATGCACTCCAAAACTCCCTTTGCATAATCTTAGTAGGCCTACATACATGTAGTGTAGATTTAGGCGTTCGCGTTCGTTAGTGACGAACGCGTTTTGACGAAAGCGTTTCTACTAAACCTCTCTATTATACTTACAAATCCTTGATTTGAGTTCTTGTTGTTGGTCAGTTTGAGTTTGCTGAATACGATGTCTTGTTTCATCCAGTGAGCGCCAGTGTTGGACGGGGCGGGGCGGGGGCGGATCCAGGTGTTGTGGTCAGAGGCGGCCGTAAGGGGCGCCGAAGGGGTCTGACGGTTTTGCGCCATAAAATGTTTTGCCAATCCTGACAAAACATCTGTGGCCCAGGGGGTCTGATGGCCCTTCCTATAAAATTTGAAAATCTAAATGGGTGTCGAAAATATGGGAGCAAGTGCAAATTCTGTGGTGCAAATTCTGGCCAATCTCGATGAAAAATCTTTAGTTGCCGAAAGCGGCGGGTCGACCCATAGCTGAGCAGGTCCTGGTAGATTAGGCCTATGGTATTTTCGAACACTTTCAATATGGATGGAAAGAGAACAGTATTCATTATTTTTTTCTTTCTCGACCGATGTGACTGGTGAAACCGTTCGTCCACGCGCCGATCGCGCCTTTCCATTATTCGACTTGATTGCCTTGATTGCCTACACGATGTATTCGTGCGGTTAATAGCATATAATCAGGCCGGGAGAATAAAAAGACTGATGAAGAACATGCCCTATGATGCAATGTGTAAAACAAGATAGAACTAAACACAATCAACCGCATTGATACGCAGCAAAAAAACAAATTACGCCTCATTTCTTTTCTTTCTGATTTCCCTATTTATCGTAAATATTCTTTAGAATTTCTCTATCTACCGTCTGCTTCTCAAAAAGAGGAATAGATGAGCAGGTGAACCGCCCCCAATTACCGAATTTATTCTAAATTATCACCCATGGATTGATTCGTTTTGGAAACAAAGGCAGTGGCTGTTCGGATATGGGGTATGATCAGTACTCGAGTGATTTTTGAAGCGTGTTTTGAAAAGAGACTGATTCACCATGGCGACGTGTGATGTCATTCATTTGCACCTGTACGAACAGGTGGAAGAAAAGGTTACAGAAGAGGACTAGCGTTTCCCGGGGCGGTGGAGGTCGTTTTCAGGGAGGGGTCTTAGGCCCACACTATGGTACTAGTATCCTTGGTGACCATAGCGCAGCAAAATAAGTTGTTTTTAAGAAATTCGAGGAAGGGGGGGGTCGTGCTCACACTACAGTTCCGGTAGGCCTTCTAAAAATATCTTCTTGGTAACCAAAGCGCAGAAAAATAAATGTTTTTAAGAAATTAGAGGAGGGGATGGGTGTTCGTAGGCCCACACTACAGTTCCGGTAGGCCTATTAGTAAATATCTCCTTGGTAACCAAAGCACAGAAAAATAGATGTTTGGGAAACTAACGTAGAGATAAAAATGTACACAGGCATAATATCGAATGCACTGACTGTAGCCGTCGTGTAGTGTACACTTCGTCTGCACAGGCCTACATGAAAAACAATAACGATGATACCCGGTATCTATATTTTGTCGAGACAAAAGCCAGGCCCGTTCGGGTCTTCATTGACCTCCAACGGCACATAATAGGGGTTCAATCTTCAAAATACAGGAGGCACCAAAAATTAACTTACTTGGTGGAAGCTGTTCTGCCGCGCCGCAAGGGACCCATTTCCCGCCTTGAAACTTCCAATGGTTGGGATCAGCCAAGACCATGTCGACAAAGACGTTGTAGTGACGCTGGGGATCCAGGCCGGTCAGGCTGAACTGGAGGACGGGGAACATCCGCCTGGAAAGAAAAAAATATGAGACATGAATAAAATATTACACGGAACCATCGGCTATTGTTGTCTTGCTGGGAATATTTGTTTTTTGTCAATTGTATAGGCCTAACCAGAAAATCTTCGTACAGACCGCTTTCGAAGTCGGACCCAAGGTAAAAATGTATCAAATCGCTGACTGTACATATTGTCCCTCAAAAATGACTTTCGAAATGGGTCTGTTAAAAGTCCCCGCTCAGTTTAGCCTACAGGACATAATATTCGGTATATTAACTTTTTTATTGGGTGTTGTCCGATTGACCTCTGCGATGACTGCGGATGTATCAGTGAACCCTGTCAACCCAATGTTTGGGGAGGGTCGGAAGTTTAAAAACGGCTCGGCAGACGACGGGTCACCAGCGATATAATTCCATGTAATAGGAACAATCGCGTTAAGTTCACGTCAAGAGCTGGCGTCTGCCAAGAAAACGACCAATTTTCTAAATCGTCTGCTGGTGGTCACCATTGTTGCCCAATTCCCCACAAGAAGTAGAATTGGACAGTACGAGTCGCCTATAACAATGCTAATTAATAACCCAAAATGGCGCCGTGACGTCACAGAGGTACGATCGTCAGAGAGATTAAATTCATCAAAATTAATTCCTACATGACGATTTCGTGTTTTTATTTTTAGGACCTTCGCGGACCCTTGTCTTCCGGAATTTAAGCAAGTGTCCCACATCCTCGATTCGTGCAAAAAAGGATGTGGTCACGGTTTTGTGGCGGTCGGAATTCGCCGCAACACCGCCTGCTGGCGTCCAATGAACAAAGGCGCAGCTGCCGGGATTGTCCGGCGAGCATGCGCGCTACAGGTGGGCCGGTCAAGATTCCAAGTTACGTTACGGACGAGGGTCCCTTTGTTTGCATTAATTGAAAGGTTGTTTAAGGGTGGGAACCTCTTCAAATGATTTTACAACTGGTCAATGGGAACTTAACCGTCCGGAAGGGCCACGCTTAGCACC
>NMRB01001652.1:104348-129396 GCA_002633025.1 Notospermus geniculatus | reverse complement strand
AAGGGCGGCGCACACGAGCGACTAAATCTGGGCGACCGCCGACGAGACTGGTGGTGCGACTAGACATCAGCCAATCAGAAGCGCCAAATCTTGTCGCTTTGGCGGTCGGAAGCCAAGTCGGCCGACAAATCGGTCAAAATAGTCGCTCGTGTGCGCCGCCCTTTAGGCCTGCTGTGTAGGCCTAATGGGTCGCCAAGCTGTGGTGTGATCCGAGTCCTAGCGGAGAAAGACGTTGGGCGGCGCTGCAGTCGCCAGGATGATTCTCCCAGTTGTACGCGCAGATATTAAATGTATCATGACTTCATTCAATGACAATGTTTGTAAACATGGATGCTTACATTATGTTATTTTGGACCTTTGGGACATGCCAACCCACCAGATTGAATACTTTCGGTATCAGCTGCGACTGCAGATCATCTTTACGCGACTACAGCACCGTCCAACATCCTGAGAATATCGGAGGTTCTCAGAATGCTCAGAGCTTTGTTCCCTTCATCGCCGCAAACGTTTGTATGTGGTGAGGGAGCCAGCAAAAAGAACCACTGATTACCTCAGGATGCCATCCACATCTCCTCAACCACGACGCCAGATCACCCCATAGGGTACATCATACTTGGCTCAGACAGTAAACTTGTAATTCAAAGATGTATACTCAAAACGCAAACGCGTTGAGAGAATGCTCGTGGAGGCTGCCTAGGGCCTACCTACCTGTTTTGGTTGCAGGACCTATGGTGGGCGGCGTGGGGGGAGGTGCACAAGTGTACGTCACTGTGAGATATTTAGAATGTCCCGAGCATGGGTCAATGGGAAAAGTACTGTGGTGCAGGCTCCGTATATGACAACGCGACTTTCCATGGCAAAGCTGCTTGATTTTGACGAGTGCCTTGGCTCTGAGCACACACCCCGTTTTGCTGTGTAGTCCCTGGGCACAAGTGTACGTGTTTAGGCGTCCCCAGACTGCCGCTGATATACTGAGAGAGCGACCACCCCAACACGATAAGTACAGGCTGCGATTTTCGCAAATTGTTCTGGTGTATGCTGAAATGGAAAAAAAATCACGAAAAATGTTGAGGGCGATATTTCGCCGCAACCGCCGCGGTTGTGACGACAGAGGTCGCTCTGAATTTTCGCAAAGCCCCGAGATTTAAAAGCAAATAGATCTACGGTAAGTGGTAAAATGGATACAGATAGAGTCCAACATTGCCGAATGGGAACTCCTAACCCTAACCCCCTAATCCTAACCCTAATCCTAACTAACCCTTACCCTAACCCCAACCCTAACCCTAACCCCAACCCTAATCCTAACCCTAATCCTAACTTTTGGACTCTATCTGTATCCATTCTACCATTCTCCATAGATCTACTTGCTCTCGTGGCATCGAAAAATGGGATTGGCGTTCTCGTTGGCGTTTCGGGGGTTGCGAAAAATAGCGAGCTTTCGCAAAGCCCCCGAAACGCCAACGAGAACGTCTATCCTTTTGTTCGGTGTTCTCTTTGTGGCATCGAACAGTGGGATTGGCGTTCGCGTTGGCGTTCCGAGGGCTTCGAAAACTCCCTATTCTCTGACCACGAACGCGGCCAAAAGCGCTCTGTTCTTTATTTCTCCCAGCGCTTCTTTTTAGTCCCGTGTGCGCGCTCGCTGGACAGGCAGGGGCGACAGGAAATCACCTAGAATCTAGGTCCGACTTCAACGGGGACGTGGGTCCAGGATGTTAGAGTGGTCCCTTGTCCTCGAGCCGCTCCGCTATCACGAGCAATTTAGCCAAGCGGCTCGAGGATCGTTCGAACAGAAGCTCAGTCTAATCTAAGTCCGGTGTAACAATAAAGAGTGTCTCTCGGTTAAATGTTTGCACTTCTATTGTTCCATGACGGATAAGGAGCATCGTTATTGGCGTTGTATCAATGATATCTGCTGTTCTAGGAGTTCCTGGGGCATCCTTTCCTTTCACACCCGTTCAGAGGCTCAAACCATGATCATTTCAGATCTTGCAACAGCAGATACTACATACATGTATAAGACTTGGCTTCCAAGGATTAGCTATCACCTTTCAAAGTCACACCATCGTGAAGCGACTTACCTTGGGCGTCATGTACGCGCAACACCAGCATCAGGCCGAATAACAGCCACAAGGCAGCCATCGGGGACCAGCTGGACTTATAGGTGTTCTCTTCGAATTTCACAGACCAAACCGGGACGGCAGAGGTAAAACGGTCAACACACGAAACACAAAGTGATGCCGAGGGAAATATTTCAGTGCGTTCAATGATCAGCAAATTTGCAATGCTCGATTTGTTAAAAAGCCACAGCTGGCTTCCTGGCAAATATCGGGAGGACACTAATTGCTTGTGCAAACCGCTTTCACTTTAGTACTTATTCGGCTGATATATTTTGAGTATTTGAATATCTATAGGCCTACATTTTTTTTCAATGGAGTTCAAGCATAAGCCGCTCTAAATCGAGTTCTGTTTCTGGGTATCCTAGGAATACTTCCATGCCTCGGGCAAGTTATTGCAAGATGCATGACTATGAAAAAAACAGGAGTGTAGATGATATCCTTCCTAATCTCGTAGATAAACAAACGGGACACCTTCCAGGCCTAAAAGCGATTATTTCTACATTTACATGACATTATCAACTAAAAGCACATGACTGACAGGACTACAGATTACGAGTCACTCGCGGCCGTATTAATGCTTGATGCCTCTTCCAAAAACGCTTTTTTCCCCATGAAAAATCTTTTATGGCGAGACCGACACATCCCGAGGATATCAGGACGTCTTGGTGCTCACTCCGTCACTGCATACGTTAAGCGTCTCAACTTGAAACGAAACACGACTTATCTACTGGGGATATATCAATATACAATGTATCATGAAAATTCAATGCGGAGGCTCAGTTGCGTCATATAAATTGAATTTGAATTTATAACGAAATGCCAACAATGACACACCTAAAATCCCAGCGACCTCATTCGCAAATTCTCCCATAGGACTTGCACAGTCTTTCAATTTGGCCTACCTACAACGATCATCTCACCGACGCTTCATCCTCCCACAGCAGGGGTTTTTACCTCGCTCCTCTTCATCCACTCACACAAACAACACTGTGTGCAAGAGTATGAAGATGAGCGAGACCAAAGCCCTGCTATGGGAGGATGCCGACCCGTCAGCTAGCTGCAAAACATCTACGCTCGGACCCAGCTGCCAATGCAGCATCCTGATGAGTGGTTCTTACAGCTTCGTCTTTCAGCTGACGTCAGCGGTGACGTAGGATGAAGCTGTAAAGGCCTGTCCACACGATCCGATTTTCTTCCGATTATCATCCGATTTCCCATCCAACATTCGTCCGATTTCTCATCCTACAACGTCAACAACGTTCAACAAGTCTGGACAACGTCCAACGTCATCCAACAAAAATCGGATCGCGTGGACGGACCTTAAGAACCACTGTGCTCAGCAGCTCAGGATGCCAATGCAGGGGCGTAGCTAGCTTTTATGGGGCAAAATTGATCGAGTCTGAAGGGTGAAGCTGGAGGGGGGTCTGGGATTCCTGGCATCTGAGAGCAAAATACTTGAATTTTTATGTGATTAAATTTTTCGTGCATGCGTCCAAAAAGCAATGGACGTTTGTTCTTAACGGAAGCTGAAAAACATGCGTCTGTCATAACCCCCCTTCATTTTCTGTGGACGTTTTTTATATTTTGACTCATGTCATCAAGCGTCTAGTTTGAATTTTAATGCGTTCATGGACACATGGACGCATCTTTTGCGCTACTCCTGCCAAGAGGAACAAAGTTTTTCAGGGTGGCTGAAGAAGGGCGACACATCCCATGCGAAAGATACACTGACAGTAGAAAAGTCAAGGCTTTTGCGGGACGACTGAAAGCCAAAATGTGGCATCCAAATGGCCAAGAATCATGCAGGGTAACTAGGTTTTCATAAAATAAGGTGATAATTTATTGTGTGAAGAGATCGGACCAAAATGTTGAAATTCATTTCAAAAGTACTGGACAGGTGTAACATCTGTCAGTGTTTATATTACCCATGTTCCCCCTTTCTTTAGGAAACACTTGAAAACAGCATTACAAGTCCATATGAGTTGCCTTACATGCATTCCACAGTGAAACGACCCTTATTGTCAAGCCAGGTTTTAGTTACTGTAGGGGAACACTTGCAGATAGCCAACAACTGCAGATATTACACTATATTTTTGGTACTGGTAAATACATGTATAATACCTGTCGGGTACATGTATTACACCTTTACTGGTACAGGTATTACACCAGTACTGGTACTTGCATTACACCAGTACTGGTACATGCATTACATCAGTACTGATACATGCATTACATCAGCTGGTTAATGTGTTACACTGGTACGGTACATGTATATGAAGACAATAAAGGAGATCTAGTAATCTTTATGTGGTACATTATCTTGTCAAATGATTTTTACTACGTATCCTTGGGTACTACTGCATTATCACAGGAACCATAATCATTTTGATCAATGGTGACTGATCTGCGTTTTAATTTTGAAAAGAAACTAAGTTTCTTTGAAAAGAAACTAGGTTTATTTAAAAGAAACCTGGTTTATTTGAAATATTGAACAAACGGCGTGCCATACCCGCCTCATGAAAAATCTTTTTTGGCGAGGCCGACACACGGGCCGACACATCCCGAGGATATCAGGACGTCTTTGTGCTCACTGCATACTTAAGGTTCTTAACTTGAAACGAAACACGACTTATCAACGGGGGATACGTCAATATATCATGAAAATTCAATGCGGAGGCTCAGTTGCGTCATATAACGAAATGCCAACAATGACACACCTAAAATCCCAGCGACCTCATTCGCAAATTCTCCCATAGGACTTGCACACAGTCTTTCAATTTGGCCTACCTACAACGATCATCTCACCGACGCTTCATCCTCCCACAGCAGGGGTTTTTACCTCGCTCCTCTTCATCCACTCACACAAACAACACTGTGTGCAAGAGTATGAAGATGAGCGAGACCAAAGCCCTGCTATGGGAGGATGCCGACCCGTCAGCTAGCTGCAAAACATCTACGCTCGGACCCAGCTGCCAATGCAGCATCCTGATGAGTGGTTCTTACAGCTTCGTCTTTCAGCTGATGTCAGCGGTGACGTAGGATGAAGCTGTAAGAACCACTGTGCTCAGGATGCCAATGCAGGGGGCGTAGCTAGCTTTTATGGCGTAGGGGGCAAAATTGATTGAGTCTGAAGGGTGAAGCTGGAGGGGGGTCTGGGGTCCTCCCGCGAAANCCCCCCCCCCCCCAGCAATGCCCCTGCAATTGGCAAGGGAATAACTGGTTTGACTCAGGCCGAAATATAGAAATCAGCTCCTCTCAGTATCACACCAAGCGAGCCAGGGATATGCCAAGAGGAACAAAGTTCTTCAGGGTGGCTGAAGAAGGGCGACACATCCCATGCGAAAGATACACTGACAGTAGAAAAGTCACCTTTTAGGCTTTTGCGGGACGACTGAAAGCCAATTATGGGCATCCAAATGGACAGGAATCATGCAGGGTAACTAGGTTTTCATAAAATAAGGTGATAATTTATTGTGTGAAAAGATCGGACCAAAATGTTGAAATTCATTTCAAAAGTACTGGACAGGTGTAACATCTGTCAGTGTTTATATCATCCATGTTCCCCCTTTCTTTAGGAAACACTTGGAAACAGATTTACAAGTCCACACGAGTTGCCTTACATGCATTCCACAGTGAAACGACCGTTATTGTCAAGTCAGGTTTTAGTTAATGTCTACTGCTGTAGGGGAACACTTGCAGATAGTCAACAACTGCAAATATTACACTATATTTTTGGTACTGGTAAATATATGTATAATACCTGTCGGGTACATGTATTACACCTGTACTGGTACAGATACTGTATTCTCGTGCCATTAGCGACCAGTATGCGCCATTTTCTGGTAGTAATATATGCACAGCCGGGTTTGGCCCTTGTCAATAGGCCCGCCCAGAGACCAGCCGACCAACGCTCGTCATTTGAGGTAACCGTGGTCGAGTAAGGACTGGTGTAGGCTATACTTGGTCACGGACCGTCAAGGGCATGAAACTGATCACAGGTTTTTAAAGCGTGAATGTGCACACACATGGTTACGGTACCTCAAATGACGAGCGTTGGTCGGCTGGTCTATGGGCGGGCCTAGTGACAAACCCCAAACCCGGCTGTGCATATATTACTACCAGAAAATGGCGCATACTGGTCGCTAATGGCACGAGAATACAGTATTACACCAGTACTGGTACATGCATTACATCAGTACTGGTACATGCATACATCAGTACTGGTTAATGTGTTACACTGGTATGGTACATGTATATGAAGACAATAAAGGAGATCTAGTAATCTTTATGTGGTACATTATCTTGTGCAAATGATTTTTACTACGTATCCTTGGGTACTACTGCATTATCACAGGAACCATAATCATTTTGATCAATGGTGACTGATCTGCGTTTTAATGTTTTAATACTGATCCTGCGTTTGAAGGTCTCTGTTATAAGACCTTCGTCATTCCACCGCTGACGGTCTCCTGAACCAAAAATTAGGAAGAACAGTGCCCCAAATCCATAGATGCCTGCAGCAATGTAGAAAACGATCATCCATTGTGCTCTTGTTTGCTGTAAGGATAAAAGAATGACAATATTAGACGTCATGAAAAATTTATAAGGCAAGCCTATAAATTCTGATGTCATGTCATGTGATGTATTTACATGTATATTTCCTTCATTTTTCCGTCAGGGCCAACGCTATGGCATTATTGGCCCTGGTAAGTACGGAGGCGGCCATCACAAGCTACTCATGTTCCTCACTTGGATGGGGTCTTTTACTTGCCCTTGCAAAGACACAAGGTACAAGGCACCACATCTTACTGTCCCATGCGGCGGACTGAAGAGCCGGGAATGAAATCCCATATGGTCCGGGCTGGATTCGAACCCGGGACCTGCCGCTTGCTAAGCGGACATGATAACCACTAGGCTATCAGGGCTCCTCCTGGCCAAACCGTCATCCTATGCTGGCTGTACAACCAAACGAGCCTTGTACATTTCATAGGCCTGCAACAGGGGTTACGGTTGAACTCAGAAGGCATTTCAAGTGTTGAACAGAGTAAAACCTTACTTCCTTGTCAGTCAGAATTCCCACAACATAAGGTGACAAGAATCCCGGAATGGTTGCTGCAGCATTTGTAATACCCATCAGAGTGCCTGAAATGAATGAGAACAAGGTCTGAGGTACACAAAGTTATTTGTGACCCGATCCGCCAAAAGTAGGCGCATGTCGCAGGTGATCATCACTGGTCATCAGTTTACTCAAGTATTGTCACTGCTGTCCACTACTAGTGGACAGCAGTGACAATACTTAAGTTACTCTTGTCAACTTGTAGAGACCTACGTTTCAGCTATAGTGTTGCAAGGCCGTTAACCCTTTCCTCGTTTGTGACTTGCACCTACTTTTGCTAGATCGGGTCACATTCGGTCATCAAATTTTGAGTGTCATCAATCCAGGAGGAAAATTTGGTGTGCAGTAAATGCACCTGCAAATCGTGGTGCAATGTCAACATGATTCAAGGGCCACTGTGTTCCTTACCGGTCCTGCGCTAAACATACCGGTGTTAAGGGAGACCTCTATTGACAATGTTATTAAACTACCACTTATCAACCTTGCCCCATGTATTGTAACTCTCATTCCCAGGGTATCCACGTATGCATTGCATTGTAATCAAGCAAGGGAGTAAGGGATTCATAAGTGCATTTACCTGTATAAAACAACATACCTGCAAATTTTGGTGAAAGATCCAAGTGATTTACAGCGTAGCCCGATTGAACTAACCCATTGATACCGACCGATAGGACGAGGAAGGTAACTGCAAGTGTTTGATCACAGCCTGCCCAACCGACAGCCAGTAAGAGTACACCGGGGACCACAAGACCTGTAATATAAAAGGGAAATGACAGGCACTGCTCTAACCTACAATGGTCTCCTCCATGTGTGATCAGTGGGAGCACGAACGATTGCAGTAACAGCTCTGTCTTGTATTATCAAGTACACTGCAGTGCAGTATGAAACTGTTGCGTCAATTTAACATACTCCTACTGAGTACGAGTGGAAATACTGCCCTTTACCACTGGAAGGCAGGCGCTTTGAACAAGGAACCTCTACAAAGGAACCTCTATTAAGTGGACACCTCTGCCAGGACAACCTCTATTAAGGACACCAAAGTTCACTTCCAAACTGGTCATTTCTATTCATTTTGACCTCTGTATGTAAACAACACACCTCTCAATTAAGGTCACGATCTGTCAGTCACAAAGGTGTCCTTAATAGAGAGGTTCCACTCACTGCATCTCGAGGTGGTGAAATTTGAAGCAAAAATCTAGATCCTGGTTTATAACCACTTACCAACGAAATTACAAAACTTTCTGGCGGCTGTTGTACTTATAATGCGTTTCGTTCTAAGTGTATCCAAGATATATGCCGCTGTATTCGCTATTATGAAGAACGCAGCATAGGGAAGTGCCGACAGAAGACCATCCTGAAATGTGAAAATGTCCCATTACTGTACACCGACAGACAGACAGACAGATCTAGCTCCACTGGAAAGAGGGATTCCAATCAGATAACACCTCAATCTCTAAGAGAAAATCATCGGAATCTGCACGAAAAATCAATATTTTTGCAAAATAGAGAGGGTGCGCGCCCAGTGCGTTGTACAGCGTGTCGCAGTGAAATGGTTCCCGTCGTCATGCCCGTCTAGACGACCGCTAGACGACCGCCTGTGCATCCTCCGTGGTGCCCTTACCGATTTTAAATCAAACTTGAGTATGGAACTCATGTAGGAAGGCAGCGAGGTGAGTAGTGTGTAGAAACCCCAGTTATTACAGGTATGCGTAACTAGGCACGCCCAGAGTCGAACTGACATAAATATATCACACCAAGGAACATCAGGCGTCTTCACCACTTCCTTGTCTGTGGAATTTACCTAAAAGGAGTCAAAAACTCAAAGGATTATCAAAAGAATTGGGAAATATGAACTCAAATGGAATGTGCAATTAAAGAATAAACCGAATTTTCAGCCCGCAATATGAAAAATATTGCTTCTGGCAACTGTACGTTTGTGAGTAAAATTTTGTTCAGCTACATGTGACACGACGGACAAATTGTAAAACAATCATTTGGGAGTTTTTCTCAACAAAATTCCCGTCCGGTAAATTAAAAAAAGTTCCAACCTACAATATTACAATTTCCGTCCTAAAAGTTTAAAATGTTATGTCGTCTGCCCCCAGGTTTGAGCTGACAGTATCTTCTGTTGAACTTTTCTAAAACCCTTAGAAATGAAATGGAAAGAAATGAAATGGAAAAAATTGAAGAAAAATTTTTCAGATGGTCAATAGGAACAAACTTCCTTCAAATATATTTCAATCAGTACCAGAGGATGCGAGAAAACTTCACCAAAAGATGCCGTCTGCTGGACTCTTGGGGCAGACGTGAGTTGAAAGAAAACAAAGCCAACATTGATGGCTAACTTACAATATTTCTCTCTATATGCTTTCCCAGTGACCCCTCAATGTAGAATTTTTCCTCGGCTGATATTCTTGGATGTTTCTCAGGCGAGTCATGCACGATCGCTATCCAAAAAATAAACCACACGCATCCCAAAGCCCCTGGAATACCAGACCACGTGTTAGAATGGGCAGTCACACACTGGGTTATGGCCGCTATACACACGATCCAATTTTTCATCCAATTTTTTGGAAATTCAGATTTCGGGCCTATTGGGGGTTCAATGTAAAACCCGCACGTAGGCCTTTATTGAGCATATTCAGAAAATTGTATGAAAAATTGGATCGTGTGTATAGGCCATTAGGGGGATCGCGCACGGCTGGAGTAATGAATTTTGCAGGGGGCATTCAGATGTCAAGGGTTCAATTTTCATACATAAATACCCTACCGTTTTGAACTAAACTTAAAACCCAACCTTGTCAGTATAGCGAATACCGTGTAGCTAATTCCATACATTTTGGTAGCTATACGCTCTATGTAATAGGGACATTACAGGTTTTTAGAGGGATGTTTTAAGTCACAACTTGTAAGGCAAGATAGCCTCTTTAACTTACCAAACAGATAGAAGACAGACGGCCAACCTAAATAATCACATAGATATCCAGATATGGGCAATGAAAAGACTGTTCCAAAGTGAGCACCAGTATAAGTGAAAGCACCAAGTTTACTCCTCTCCAGAGGTGGGGCCCAGTGGCCCCACATAGCATGCATGGCGGGGAAGGTAACGCCCTGAAACAGTAGCAAACGAAATTCAAGTACCTTAGCTGGCTCTCCACCTTTCTACGTTTGGAATGGGAAGACAGGGTATCTAACGAATCATTTCTGAAAATTTTACCGCGATACATGGCGTTTTTCGTTAGTTATCTTGCTGAAACCGCAGATTGGATGGAGAGATCCAGAGAGAGAGAAATTCAGCAAAAACAAGGAAGACCGCCCCATTGATGGGGGCGGTCTTAATTATAACTATCATGAATCTGGGTCACCTTGGCATTATGAGTTGAAGAGGTGTAATTAACCAGATGTGATGCTGCTGCTGTTTATAAAGTGAAAGTGAAAACTCCTCACTGTGCTCATGGATTTGATTCCTAGCCATGAAACTGGCCCTCTCCAAACAAACTCATCAATATAAAGCAACAGACCCTCTACCACAGGATATTCAAGGACAAACACACTCCCTCAAAATGTGTTCGCCGCGGGTCAATATGCTAGTGTTATTAAACTACCACTTATCAACCTTGCCCCATGTATTGTAACTCTCATTCCCAGAGTATCCACGTATGCATTGCATTGTAATCAAGCAAGGGAGCAAGGGATTCATAAGTGCATTTACCTGTATAAAACAACATACCTGCAAATTTTGGTGAAAGATCCAAGTGATTTACAGCGTAGCCCGATTGAACTAACCCATTGATACCGACCGATAGGACGAGGAAGGTAACCGCAAGTGTTTGATCACAGCCTGCCCAACCGACAGCCAGTAAGAGTACAGCGGGGACCACAAGACCTGGAATATAAAAGGGAAATGACAGGCACTGCTCTAACCTACAATGGTCTCCTCCATGTCTGATCAGTGGGAACACGAACGATTGCAGTAACAGCTCTGTCTTGTACTATCAAGTACACTGCAGTGCAGTATGAAGCTGTTGCATCAATTTAACATACTCCTACTGAGTACGAGTGGAGATACTGCCCTTTACCACTGGAAGGCAGGCGCGCTTTGAACAAGGAACCTCTACAAAGGAACCTCTAAGTGGACACCTCTGCCACCAAAGTTCACTTCCAAACTGGTCATTTCTATTCATTTTGACCTCTGTATGTAAACAACACACCTCTCAATTAAGGTCATGATCTGTCAGTCACAAAGGTGTCCTTAATAGAGAGGTTCCACTCACTGCATCTCGAGGTGGTGAAATTTGAAGCAAAAATCCAGATCCTGGTTTATAACCACTTACCAACGAAATTACAAAACTTTCTGGCGGCTGTTGTACTTATAATGCGTTTCATTCTAAGTGTATCCAAGATATATGCCGCTGTATTCGCTATTATGAAGAACGCAGCATAGGGAAGTGCTGACAGAAGACCATCCTGAAATGTGAAAATGTCCCATTACTGTACACCGACAGACAGACAGACAGACAGACAGATCTAGCTCCACTGGAAAGAGGGATTCCAATCAGATAACACCTCAATCTCTAAGAGAAAATCATCGGAATCTGCACGAAAAATCAATATTTTTGCAAAATATCGTTTGACGTCAAATTGACCGTCAAGATGGCAGATTTTTCCATGATGACGTCATCTGCACAAGCTCTATAGCTATGACCCAAAGCGGAAACAAATGAGTACATCCTCAGTGGTGGCCTTACCGATTTTAAATCCAACTTGAGTATGGAACTCATGTAGGAAGGCAGCGAGGTGAGTAGCGTGTAGAAACCCCAGTTATTACAGGTATGCGTAACTAGGCATGCCCAGAGTCGAACTGACATAAATATATCACACCAAGGAACATCAGGCGTCTTCACCACTTCCTTGTCCGTGGAATTTATCTAAAAGGAGCCAAAAGATTTGGGAAATATGAACTCAAATGGAAAGTGCAATTAAAGAATAAATTGAATTTTCAGCCCACAATATGAAAAATATTGCTTCTGGCAACTGTACGTTTGTGAGTAAAATTTTGTTCAGCCACCATGTGACAAGATGGACAAACACATGTCAACTGTAAAACAACCATTTGGGAGCTTTTCTCACTCGCAAAAAATTCCCGTCCGGTAAGTTGAAAAAAGTTCCAACCTAAAATATTGTCGTCTGCCCCAAGGTTTGAGCAGACAGTATCTTCTGTTGAACTTTTCTAAAACCCTTGGAAATGAAATGGAAAAAATTGAAGAAAATTTTTTCAGATGGTCAATAGGAACAAACTTCCTTCAAATATTTTTCAATCAGTACCAGAGGATGCGAGAAAACTTCACCAGAAGATGCCGTCTGCTGGACTCTTGGGGCAGATGTGAGTTGAAAGAAAACAAAGCCAACATCGATGGCTATTAAACTTACAATATTTTTCTCTATATGCTTTCCCAGTGACCCCTCAATGTAGAATTTTTCCTCGGCTGATATTCTTGGATGTTTCTCAGGCGAGTCATGCACGATCGCTATCCAAAAAATAAACCACACGCATCCCAAAGCCCCTGGAATACCAGGCCATGTGTTAGAATGGGCAGTCACACACTGAGTTAGGAGGTCTCACATGGCTGGAGTTAATGAAGTGTATAATCTATGTAACTGGCCATGCCCGTATAACAAATATACCGTGTAGCTAATACCATATCACTACCATACGAAGGGTTTAGAGCCAGAGTGGGCTAACCCACAATTTTTTTTTGGTTAGCCCACTCTGCCATGAATACATTGTATCCACATCTATCACATAATGGTCCAAACTAAATTTCGAGGGTCAGCCCACTCTGCCTCTAAGCCCTTCTACGCTCTATGTAATAGGGACCTTAGAAGTTTTTAGAGGGATGTTTTAAGTTACAACTCGTAAGGCGAGATACTAGCCTCTTTAACTTACCAAACAGATAGAAGACAGACGGCCAACCTAAATAATCACATAGATATCCAGATATGGGCAATGAAAAGACTGTTCCAAAGTGAGCACCAGTATAAGTGAAAGCACCAAGTTTACTCCTCTCCAGTGGTGGGGCCCAGTGGCCCCACATAGCATGCATGGCAGGGAAGGTCACACCCTGAAACAGTAGCAGAAATTCTTCAGTATCTTAGCTGGCTCTCCACCTCTCTACGTTCGGAATGGGAAGACAGGGTATCGAATGAAAACCTCTGGCAGGGAACAGGCCAGGTGAAGATCGAGACGACCATAAGAGAAGGAAGAGGGGTTGGATAGGCCACACACTCAGGAAACACAGAAACGGTATGTCCTTGCAGTGGAACCCGCAAGGAAGACGTAGACCTAGCCGACCCAGGACAACCTGGAGGAGATCCACGGAACAGGACATGGCATGACATGGGCAGACTTGGAGAAAACGGCACAGAACTGGCGGAAGTGGAGCTCCCTTGTGGCCGACCTATGCTCCGTTAAGGGCCAAATGGATTGGATAATTAATTTAGGTGGCTCTCCACGTTAGAGTTGGCTCTTAATGGGCAATCCAGCAGTTTNGACACATGCCAAGTTCGTAACTTTTGCCGAACTTTGACCTCTGTGACCTTGAAAAGTAGGTCAAATCAAAAACCCGGGTATTATGTTATGTATCGTCATTAGATATACCTATGATAAAAATTTGGTGATGATCCGTCCATTCATTCAGGAGAAATAGCACTTTTTCTGTTTTCACATTTAGCCCCCTATTGGCCAAACCTTGAATCGAATGACGCTGAATATCGAAAGGAAACAACGTATACTTACAAGCAACATGTCCCAAAAATTTCAAAAGAAAATCTCAAGTCGTTTTTAAGTTATCAGGCGGACAAGAGAAAAGCAGACGCCTGGACGCCCGACCGCCCGACCGCCCGGACGCCCGCCACTTTCGGTAATTTAATAACCAGGACTTTCTTCGAAAACCTGGTTAAAAATCTATGGGCTGCCGTTTTTGTTGGTTTACATGTCTCACCATTCTTACCATAATATAAGTCAGTCATAGGCCTAAGTCGTTAGTTAAGGCAAGTAAGTCCTGAGGTAAGTCGTAAGGAAAACACCAAAGGTAAATTGCCCATTGAGAGCAAACAAGTGAAAGAAAACACTCAGGTGGAGGAGTGCATAGGCTCGCAATCAAAGCAATTTGATCAGTTGCGGGCATTTTTTACTTCAAGGGACAAGTACAGTATGTTTTTATACCCTAAAAGCTTGGGATGGCGGGGGGGGGGGACTCAATTTTGGACTGAAAACGAGATCTTCTGGTACCTCTTCCATCACTTACCTCCCCGAAACCTTCCAAAACCCTCACAGCAATAAACATCCCCACACTATACCTAGCGGCAACTGGTGTGACCAGCGTCAAGACGGCAGTGCCAAGAACGCCGAGGCCGAATACCCATTTTCCACCGACCCTCGCTGCAATCCATCCACCAGGTATTTGCGTCAAGATATAACCGTAGAAAAATGAACCTAAAATAACTCCCTGAGTTGCTGGACTCCAGTTGAACTCCCCCGGCTGAAACAGTAGTAAATAATTTGTTAGGCGAGTAAGGATCGAGGCCATGACAAAACATGCCTGAAACATCTTGCATTGTTGCAATTGTAAGCAATTTCCATCCACTGAAAAATCAACGCGACCATCACCTCAAATGATAAAGCAGGCAGCACACCATGCCAGGTCAGGCAACATCGCATCCCACACCACATCCCCTCATTATGGGGAAATTTTTAACCCCCTATTTTACAGATTTCTCGGGAGAATCACCATAAAATGTACGCCTTTTTCAAGTGTTTTTCAGGAATATCTTCCCGACGTGTCCCAACGAGCTGACCATTTTCCTGAGAAAATTTGAAGGAGCATGTGGTATGGTTAACCCTAATAGGGGGCTGGGAGGCCTGCAGACTGAGATGATAATGGAAGTCTTTGGACAATCAAAAACGAACCTTTGCTTCCTGGGATGTATTCGTCACGATTGGTGAAGCACATTCTTCTTGATCTGAACTCTTATTGGTCCCATTGGTTTCGATAGTGTTGGTTTGGTTCACCATGGCAACCATTGCCACGCTCAAATTAACCCGGAGGGAGTAGACCACAAAGAACCCGGCGAACGCCCAGAAGGCCAGCACGTATCGACTCTGGATACATCCTGAAGACAGGTAATCACAGAATAAGGGAAGAGATTCACAACAGAAAGAGTATTTGAATGTTTCCATCAGGGCTGAAGCCATCGCATTATTGGCCCTGGCATGCCTGGTAAGTATGGAAGAGGTCATCTCAAGCTCAGTACTGATACTCATGTTCCTCACTTGGATGGGTCTTTTACTTGCCCTTCCAAAGGAACAAGGCACCATGGTCTACTGTCCCATGCGACGGACGTGAAGAAACAGGGATGATATCCCATATGGCCTGGGCTGGATTTGAACCCGGGACCTGCCTCTTGCTTTAATAGTGGATGTGACAACCACTTGGCTGTCAGGGCACTGAGTCTAGTAAGAGTCAGTAAGGACACAAGTCTAAACCAACGGTGTTGCAAGGTTGTAAAATATAACATTAAGTTATACCTTAAGCTGCATCTAATTCTAGAATTCTAGGACTCTTTCAAAAGGACATCCTGAGAATACCAGGTCATTCGGGCCGTATCCCTCTCTTAATGGAGACAAGAGTGTAAGAAGGGGAGGGGTTGGGAAGACCCGGGATGCGAAGATGTGGTGTGAATTTATTTTTACAAAATTTTACCCCAATAAGTTACTCATCAAATCATGCAATCATTGCATGATTTGATGAGTAACTTATGTCATATGTTTTCTTTACTAAGAATATGAAATTTTGGCCAAACAATATCTGTCATTCTAGGCCTTGCATAATGAACTGGGGCAGGGTCAGAAAGTGAAGAGGCCAAACTTCGTTTTTATCAGGGAATGTAAGCACTGAGGATCAACGCAAATCAAAACTATCACAAATGATTCAGAAAAATCAATCTAGACCAGGTTTTCTAAGGTGAATAACAAGGATCAGTTCTCTAATCAAATGCCAACAATTGTAGTTTTCATACAGAAAGGTATAGGCCTATCAGGGCAACTAGGCCAGGGTCCCTACTAAAAAACACAAAGTAGGCCTACATGTCGTTCCTATTGTCCTGTCAAATTTATTTGGTACGGTACCGTAGCCAACTAACATGCATTTTTCAGGTTGGCAGGCCCAGAAAAAAATCTGAATAGAAGTAGAGGCCTGATGGCATATTTGACTCTGTTTAAGACAAGTCCAGTTCACAGGAACAAGGTTGTGGGGGCAGCGGCAAAACAGCCTTTCAAAACCATTCACAGGGTTATGACACATGGAAACATAAAACTCATCCACTTTGCCTCTGGCTAGGCTTGGGTTTTTTTTAAAAACTTTTAACTATGGTTGTGATGGCCAACATCAGGCAGCAGCAGTCAGTCTATTATCGATAGAGTAGGCCTATCAAGCTTCATGACTGGAAAATATGCGAGCAAATACTAATAGGCATGACACTGATAGGCCACTCAGTCAGTCAATAATAGACAGTTCCGGTACTTCCAAGTTCCATGGCTGTGGATTTGGTATAGGCCTAGGCCCTATTATTATTATAACATCATGGCATGATGTTCTAGGCCTACATGATGAAGTCATTGTATTGACGTATTCTATCAGCGACGTTTCATTGTTCGTTTGGGTAATGTATGATAATGATGGTTCCTATAGCCTTGTTCTGTATAACCTGATTGCTCGGCCTATTGTTGCTAGGCCTACCATATAGGCCTGTATTGCTGAATGAACTGAATTCATGAATTGTCAAATACATGTAATTGGATTGAAGCCAAGAAAAGGAACAGCAAAAAGATTCATGAACTTGGCACCTCCAAATCAAAATATTGGTGAAATATGAAAATATAACTCCCATCCCAAGTCAGGTAAAAACACATCCTCACACATACCTTTTGGAGGAGACAATTTGATTGAATCGGAGTGAATTAATCTTTCAGTTTCAGAGTCACAAGCTGTGGATGGTGCATCTGCCATTTTGAAATCATGTGACAAGATGAGCAATAATAGATAACCTGCAGACCATTTTTGAAAATGGCGTTGTCCAGGCACTTACTGTGATAACCGACATACTAGTACATACAAATAGTAAAAGCACAAAAGGCAAACCATCAAATAAAGACATGCAATAAAGATTTTGCGATTCCGACTTCAAATGCGAAGTACGGTATACTTTTGAAGGAAATCAAGTAAATACAGTAATAATACAACATGCACAAGATAATGTTGTCAATAATGTAGGAATAGAATAGGCCCCTATTCCTGAACAAATGATGAAAACTGACTTATATTAACATAAATTATTCACTTTATTATTCTACCAATATCACAAAATGTCTACCCAGAAAATACTTTTATCTCCTAATTTTCTGTGCCCAATACAAACCAGCCATCGGCCAGCAATGGACACACAAATATTACATGATCTAGATGCGTTTGATTCCACTCTGAATTGTATCTCCAAAGATGGTGGACTGAACTGCTTTCCATAAACAGGCGTGGACTTGAGATGAAGTTTTTCCTCCATAGATACAGAACATCCTCACTCCACCTCCCCTATCATCGGTTTCATTGTCTCTCGTACAAAAGGCACAGTTCCTGGCTTGCTGTGGGCACGTCGGTTTGCCTCTCTGAAAAACAACAGACTCAATCAGAATCACCTTAGAAAACAACACATTTCATGATTTTTTTCATGAAATTTTCATGAAGTACAGTGGTAGCATCAATTTAACACTTTCAGACCCATTCACTGCATAAATTTTTGCATACACTGTACAATGTAGAACATTTTAGATGAGAGACAGACAGACAGACAGACAGACAGACACAAAGAGATGCAGATGGACACAGAAGGCAAAATAAGCAACAAGTGACTTACTTCCTCTTTTTCGAATATTTAATTATCCTGTGCTCTATGGCGGCAGAATAAACTGGGCGAGGGATGTGACGATGACGAACGATTCTTTTCACTTGTGGGTGGTGTGCAAACTTCTCCTTTAACTTCTCATTGTAATTGAAGGCAGCTTTCTCTCTCAGTTGTAACTGGAAAACAAGACAAATCAGATCATGGTTCTCAGGTTTTTCAGGATGGTTTGGCACTTTCTGCCAAAATAAAAGCCTACTCACAGCACCCAGTTTTTCTGAAGCCTTTGCTTTCCAAACTCGTATATTCATCTCATCTGAACCAGATAATAGATATTTGTTGTCCGACGACCACTTGACACAGATGACTCGCTGCATTCTCTTTGTGTGGTAAACTTCTCTGCAATACAAACAAATTTACAATGTAAAAAGACATCAATTTTCAACATCTTACAGACAAGAGACGGGGCCTAGGAATTCGATGGAGAACCTGGGAAAATGCTTCAGAAATAGGCCAGTTAAACTCACCTGCTGTGCGTTTTCTCCACGGAAAATATTCTAACCGTCTTGTCATAGCTCCCAGATACAAATTCTTTACCAGTCGGTGAGTAATCAACATCCAAAACTGAAAGAAAGGGATGAGGAATGTCCATAATTACCTTCCAGTTGTCAAAACAAGAATGTCGGCACATAGAAAACCAATCCCCTGTTAGAAACTAAGTTTTGGACTCAATATACCAATACTCCGGTGGCGACGGGGTCATGTTTCCATTGCACCCCTCTGACAGCTCAGTCCATATATCGGGTGTCCCAAAAAAAGTGAACCGCTTTTTTTGACAAGTATTTTCTCAGCGACAAATGAACTGAATTCATTGGAATTTTTCACAGAGTAACCTTAGGGTATCATCAACAAGTCTGCGAAATATCTAGGAGATGGGTCGCAAATTATGCGAGTACTGTCAAATTCAAAACAGCATGTCAACACCTGCGTGAACATGATGAAGGTCACATTGCATTAGCTCTGATAATGGATTTTTTGACATGCTGTTTTGAATTTGACAATACTCGCACAATGTGTGACCGATCTCTTAGATATTTTGCAGACTTGTTGATGGTCCCCTGAGGTTACTCTGTGAAAAATTCCAATGAATTCGGTTTATCTATCGCTGAGAAAATACTTGTCATAAAGCGGTTCACTTTTTTTGGCATACCCGATATATCTGGCCCTACCTGCTGCGACGTGATCCATGTGTACCCCAATTGGTTCCTTCAGTTGTCTCATATCAAATGTGTATAGGCTGAAAGAGGAACAACATGGATTTGTACAAAATGGTCCTGAATGGACACATGTTGGAAGAAGTGTTATAAACCGCTACGAACAGTTCCTCGGAACAAGTACCAACTAGTGCGATCATACAGATTAAATGGCAGATTGCAATCAAGATCCCATATAAGCCCGATGGTTAGTGAAGCACTGCATGTATGAACTTCAACCACAAACTTTATACACTACAACATGTTTTTAGTAAAGACTTACTTATAGTCTTCATTTGCGGCAGTGAAAATGAAAGCCTCCATTGGATTCCATGCTATCGTGTTAGATCTCAACTTCAATATCACCTACATGTTCAAAGGAGAAACACTTGTAAGTTATCAAGAGATGACCAACAAATACAGCATTATTTAGCTCTATAGACAAACCATAATACCCAGAGAAAACCTGCACTGTCAAAGATTCGTCCTCTATCACATGAAATGCATGTCAAGGGATTGAAGAACCTTCAAGGTGACCACTGAGCACACTCCCGTTGTAATTCCAAGCAAGTTAACTCACCTTTCTCAATGGTGCTGAACCCCTCATGTCGTATAAGATTATAGACCGATCCTGTGCTGTTGCTCCCAGTAAATTGCACTGAAATGTACAAAGGAATTCAGTGGTTTTCTCTCATAAAACCGTGGTTATTCTTTAATCTCACTTCAAGATTTTTTACTTATTTCTGTTGTCGACTAATTTGCCCTTGGGTGTGAATGGCTATCAACATGATTTCTCACCTCTATTGGACTAAATTTGACTGATCCAACACTTTCCACTCCCCATGAGAATGTCCGAATTGGTGAAGACCTCTCCTCATCCCAAATGTCAACCTGGAATCAAATGAGAGAAATATCACTAACCATATCTTAGAAGACCAAGTCCAACTGCTATTCTACTGCATAATTAGGGCATCATCGTTTCGTAGCTTGTTTGAAAACTGCCCTGGTCACCTCAAACAAAGGTAGAAACCAATTTCGTGGAAACGGGCCTTCATATTAGCCTTAATTCTCTCACCGTTTGTCCTGCAGTGGCAAACACGTTATTTTTCCAATGATGGTCTATTGACTGAAAGACATGTTTTCCAACAATTGAGTTGAGTGGTTCCTCGTCGCCGTCAATAGGGGGCGACATACTCCACTGTTTGATGATTTTGTCATCACCACACTGAAACAGTGAATGAAAGAATACAAGTTCGATTAACTGTTAGTACTGGCAGATCTTTTCAGTGGTTTGTTTCGCAATTGAAGAACCTGGAAAACTACTACAGCTAGGAGGCGCTGCGGGCGGTTGTCCTTTCTTTGAAGTCTCATCTGTGTTGCACTGGGTGACGGACGTCAGTCATGAAGACATTTTTTAAGTCTTCGGTATTACCACCCACAGCACCACCTGTCATGATAAAAAGTTGTGCGGGTTCCTTTTTGACAATGAATTTTTAAACTGGAAGAGCGCAGTTTGCCCCCTCTTCCTCAAAATCTGCCCTGATTAGTGACAAACTTTGCTCAATATCTATCTGGCCTCCAAAGTAGAAGTCAGGGCTCAGCTAGAGTATGGGTGATTGACGTTACACTTCACTAACACTCAAGAATGAGATACAGCTATTCCTTCAACAGTTACTTCAAACTCACAGTAAAAAAGTAGTCTCCACCAGGATGACAACATATTCCTCGCAAAAAACCATCATGTGCTTTGATACTGCGAGTGCACTCCCTCCGTGGAAGATTCCATATTCTCAGCTGAAAAAATCACAACAAAGCAATGTTAGATGCATTGAAATGAGCAAGAGACAAGAAGAGGGCCGGTATAAAATTGCAACGGAATCTCAGGTGACCAATGCCACCGACAACTCGTCAAACCTACTTCCTTACCTCCCCATCGTATGATCCGGAAAATAACGTTGACAGCTGTTTTGGGTGTTTGTGGAGGCAGTGTACACCTTCTGAATGTCCATTGAGTGAACCTATGAATGGTTTTGCAAACACTCTTTCTAATTTGGCGGCGTTGATGGCTCTAGTGTATTCCCTAGGCCCCTCGAACGGATGAAGGGATGGATCATAATTTCTTGGCACTGCAATTGAATGTCAAAATCTGCTGATTGATTCAAAATGTCATTCAATCAATCATCAATCAATATCAATCACAAGTCAAACAAATCATGATCTTTTACAAACTTCTGATCAACATGAACATTTTAGGCATACAGTACCACCACACCAGTAGCCTACATATACAGTAGCCGCGGTCCTGTCTTAGGCCACCTCCCTTCAAGGCGCTAGGGTCCAGTACTAGGCCTACAGGGAGGGCAGCGAGCCACAGGAACTTGTACCGCTAATTACGGGGGTCCTACCCCCTTATTATATATATAGGGGGTAGGACCCCCGTAATTAGTAGCGGTACAAGTTCCTGTGAGCGAGCCTGGCCTATACACGGCAGACAGATGCGTACACAGTAGGCCTAGCTACAGCAGTGGCAGCGCCGGTACGCCGGTGGTAGGCCTACGGCACGCTGCTACGGTAGGCTAGGCCACGCCCAACGCCAACGGCCAAGATCACAACAGAAGACAGCCTGCTAAAATCTAAATCAGCGTTTCACTTTCAGCATCAGGGTCAGCCAGGGAAAAAGCCACAGACAGATGTCAGTTCGCATTATGATGACTGGACTGAGCATTTTTTAGGCCTAATCATGCACACTGCACAAACATGACAAAGTACTGTACACAACACTGCAAATGTATGCACAGCACAGGCATGATGATGATGACAAGCAGGCGCGCATGATGCACATGTGCATGCATGCATGCATGCATGCCCCGGCGACGTCGAAAGCGAAAATATCCACAGTCACACCTTTCTGAATGTCTTTCTTCGTTTCCCGGCGAAATTCACTGGGATTTCTCGATAGCAGTTTAACCTTCATGTCATATCATTATCTATAAACGCAAACTTATTATAAACGACTGGACTATTTCTGATTTTGAGCGATTTATTTCGAGAAAAGCGGGATGACCACACACGTGTTTGCAGACGTTCAAACAGATTAATCTGCGGCCCACATATCGCCGATCGGCCAGGGGCTTCCACAATCGACGTCATCTTCGGAGGTACTCGGCTACATTCGGGCGGCCATCGTAACCTACGATGCTGGTACGAATCGTTCTCTGACGTTCAGATTGTAACACTAGCGCAGGTGCTAGGTTTCCACCTATAGACGGGTTGCATTCTGCTGTTTTTGTTTACAAAATGACGTCATCAACGGCGCCAGTTTGCGTGCGCACGTCAAACGACGTAACGTCATTGGTGGAACAGAGCGCCAATTTGCGCACGCAGCATGTTTACATCGTGTGATGACGTCATTGAATATCCATCTATGCTAGTGGTGAAATGAGGCACGATATTTCGCCGCTAGTGTCAAGTGTCCCAGACCAAGGTAGAAATGGCGGGAAATTCAAATGCCGTACTTGCCCCGCCCACTCGTTCTTGATAATGATAATGGACAAGATTAAAGAAATAGAAATAGAGAAACAGAAATATTATAAACCCTAGAGGGACATAAAGAAGCAGCGACCCGGGCGTCCTACTGGGATAGAAACTTCCATTGTAGAACAGAAATACGACGTATAGAAAGAAAGAAGACAATGTTTAAACTCTGTATATACACATTGTTTTTATTTAAATTGGCAATGTCAGAAGTTTAAATAAAAATGTTGATATCCATGAAATGAAAATACAAATCATAAGATTTGCCTAACATCTGACCAAAAAAGTTTGCTTCAGTGACGTATGCAAGAGAAAAACTTGATTTCCTGAGGCTGAGAAGCTTAATTTGGGGAAAGCTTGATTTGGGGAAAAGCTTAATCAGGGGCGAAGCTTGATTTGGAGAAAGATTAATTTGGGACAAAGCTTGATTTGCGGAAAAGCTTAATTTGGGGAAAACTTAATTCATGGGGAAAGCTTGATTTGGGGAAAGCTTTATCTGAGGAAAAGCTTAATTTGGGGAAAAGCTTAATCTGGGAAAATGCTTAATTTGGGGAAAGCTTCATTTGGGGGGGAGCCTGGTTTGGGGAAAGCTTGATTTGGGGAAAGCTTGATTTGGGGAAAACTTAATTTGGGGGACAGCTTGATTTGGGAAAAAGCTTAATTTGGGGAAAGCTTGATTTGTGGAAAAGCTTGATTTGAGGAAAACATAATTTGGGGGAAAGCTTGATTTGGGGAAATCTTGATTTCTGGGGAAAAGCTTAATTTGGGGTAGGCTTGGTTCAGGGAAAGGCTTGATTTGGAGTTCTTTTAAACCACTGAAGGCCGATTGAATAGACGTTTGCTAAGCTAACCATTGGTTCCACCAAGAATAGATAGGCATGCAAAAAGTGTACAACTAAATTTTCACCAAAAAGCCCTGTTTGGGTGGATAGTAAGCGCTATACAGAGCTAAACGGGACTTTTTGTGAAAAATTTAGTTGTACATTTTTCGCATGCCTATCTATTTTTGGTGGAACCAATGGTTAGCTTAGCAAACGTCTTGAGTCATTTAAAGATTCAAAAGAGAAGCTGGATATGAAGAATCGACAGAAAAACCTTGGTTCGGAGTCATATTTAGCCAACAGAAAGCTAGATTTATAGATTCAACCACTAAAAGCTTGGTGTAGGCAATTTACAGACAAAAGTGTTACATCAGACTAAAGTAAGGGGCTGTTGTGTAACATTGATATGGTTTAAGTGGAAACTGGCATCAACTCAAGCTTTTTTCGCTGCATGCAATGTTTTGTCAACATCCTAAATCAGGCATCTTGCATACCCTGTGCAATTGACCAACGTCATAAGCCTCTGTAAAATATAAAATCAAGTGCACACAAAGTAAACTGAGGATATGCACAGGGTAGTTTGATCATTGAAATATAGATGGCACCACATTATTATACATGGGGTCGTGCAAGTGCTGACACAGCGAAAAGGTTACCTAAGTAGGGCTGCCACTCTATCACCTCTAGATCAACAGAGCGAAATGAATGTCAGAAACCAGGATGGATGTTATTTATTACCGGTACACAAAAGTGAAAAAAATACTGTACCTAACTTTCAAAGGCATGACTCATGCCATAAATGATAAGCGCACTGAATTCTCTGGCAGTTTCTGTGCATAAAAATTACGATCCAAGTTGCAAGTAAGCCCACCTATTAACACCACAGTTTCAACTAGAACTTTGAAATTTGCTTGACAGCAAATTTGATGGTCCCTACATCAGAAAATACAAACTGAGTGAAGAAAGGACAAGGAGGGGTATGACTCTGTGGCACAGCAGTCAGGTTCTGGAATGTCTTCCTGGTGAAGGACACATGCAGGGTAGGCAAATAGAGAGGAAGGGCAGACAAATGACTGCACGGCGTGCGCATTCTGCAGACATGTATTGTTTACCAACTGACAAACACGAGCATGTTATCTGTAAGGTGGGTAGGTGGGGCTATCTACTGTGGGGCCCAGCACCTCCCCTCTCCAAGGATGGTCCTTACTGGAGGGTGCGGAGATAGTGGTCTCTCCAGCGGAGAGGAGGACGAGG